>JASCZW010009162.1:0-44553 GCA_034211315.2 Aedes japonicus
GTTGTGTTCGCTGTTTCTTTCTGGGGTCTATCTCCATTTTGCAGGACCTCGGTCCAACGGGTTTCCCTGCCTCTCGGAAAGATCATCGCTTGTTCCTCTTTTAGTTGTCCCGTTCATTACTGGGACCGGTCCTATCGCTTGGGCCACCCTTAGCGCGTAGGACTTCGTAAACCACCGAGGTGGTGTCGCCGCTTTTCGCCATTGTCCTTTTTGCCACCCTTTGTGCCGGGGCCACTCACTTCACGCCCGCAGGACGTGCATTTGGACCCGCCAGTCCCGGCTTCGATATACACAACCTGGCTTCTTTGAGCCACCGGGTGTGGTTACTCCGGGAGACTGCCTTGGCATGCGAGTTGCACCTGGGATCTCGCGCTTCCGTCTGCGTGTACTTGCAGGCGGACTCCGCGGCCTTTTCGCTGCTACTAGCCTTAGCATCTTGGCACTTTGTTCGGTTACGGAGCTGCAACCCAGCTTCGTCTGAGGTCCTGGCTGATGTTGTGGCGAGATCGACCTGTAAAGTCGATTATCGCATTCAACTGTTCTGCGATTACCAGCACTTAAGGAAGCGTATTGTGCTTCCTCTCCATGGCCACATGAGCCCTGGCCCATCCATGGCCTCTCCAGTTTTACCAGAGTCCCCTGCTTCCGAGGCTGTCAGCGCTTCCGCAGCGCATCGATGCGCAATGCCTTCTTGCCAGGCGGGGATCTTATCAATCCTCTTTGGCGAACGGGTTCGCGTCCTCTCTCTGAATCGTTTCATTGGGAGCTTGCGGCTCCACGCTGGTGGGTCCCTCTTCAGCCGCTATCCATATCCCCGTGAAGTAGTCGCCAGTAGTGACCCCACGGTTGTCTATGCAAACTTGGAGGCAAGCAGGGAGGCCATGCTAGGGTTGACGCTGGCTTTCATGTGGACACCACGTTCGGAGCCTGATCGGCGTAGGTTAGGATGGGCATCTGAGCGTAGTCCCGCCCAGCTAGCAAAGCCGGTCGGCGTACATGGAACGTACTGACCTTCCAGGGTTTAGTGGGACGGAGATATGCCGCATGAAAACTCGCCATTTCCTGTAAGTGTCATCCGACAGTACTCAGGGAGACGACATAGGTGCCAATCCGAAATCGTGGTACCGTGGAAAGATTCCGTAAATCAGCCACTTTACGTAATTGGAGTTTTACTGACATTGACCCCAATGCGCCATGTGGCAAACCCTCCATAGTTCGTTTAGCCGTTCGGTTAAGTTCAGGGAGAACTTATCGTTTCCTATGTGCAACGCGTGGAGATGAACTGCACCACACCTCCTGATAATTAGTATACATAATTCTCCCAAAGTGTCCGGATTTCACACATTGCACCAGACTTTGTATGCACCTTATTTGATGTTGAACGCTCATTATTTCTTATTCACAACTGTTTACACACTTAGATTTTTTTACAGAAATCTGTAAAGTTTTACCGAATTCTCAACAGCAGAACGTTCGGTAATCCAATTTTACGGATTTCGGTGAAATTTTACAGATATCTGTAAAAAATTTACCGGATTTCGGTAAAATTTTACCGAAATCCGTAAAATCGGATTACCGAACGTTCAGCTGTTGAAAATTCGGTAAAACTTTACAGATTTCTGTAAAATCAATCTGAGTGTGTACTAAGTTTTCTCTACGTTCCGCGCAGCGATTGCCCGACATTTTTCAGTCAGGGTAGCTCCAGCGAGTTAAGAAAGATAGTACCGTTTTTTTTATTCATTTTTCCGTTTTGACAGGAATCGATTTCATGTCAAAAAAGTACGCAACCTTCGCACAGTCTGATCAAAACAGCACGAAACAACTGTGTTATGAATACATTTGGATATAATAAACTCTGCCTGACGTACTGAATGAGTGTATGACTCACATTTTTTGCTGCTTTTTATTCGATTAGATGCACCTGCGTACTTCAAAGTACCGGCTGCGCACCGGTAAAAAATGTAATCAAACAGCTATCAGAACAATGGTTTTTCTTATTCAAGAAGTCTCAGAATACCAAGAGGTTGTACGATGCAAAACCATTCATTATTTCATTTTTTATTATTCATTTTTTATGGACAAATGATGTTCTGTTCATCGCGCGATTAAACGGTATCGCCAGTTGTGCGAAAACGCTTGTAGCAAAAACGTTGTTTATTCAGAAGCACACAGAGTGTGAAGCTGGAAGTACCAACCAAACTGTCAAGCAAATAAAATTCATGCGAAAAGCTCGAACTAATGAATAGAAACTTTGGATCGTTATTTTTGGACCTCTGCCGTGTTCGTGTTTGACGTAGGACTACGTCTGTGTTTTCAGTACTGGAATACACGTTCAAATTGAGATAATTTAGAGCGTCACAAAAAATATATAGGTTTTGAACGGAAATAACAAAGTCATTTCAAGATTGATTTCCAAAATGATTGCACCAATCGATCGTAACATCAAACCGTAGAAATGATTCCAGTATTTCAAACTATTGATTTCGTACATTCAATTATTGAAATAAACGCAAATATAGGGTGATGTCTTATTATGTCGAGTTTTCAGAGTAACTTTACTAAATTCACAGTACCCAAGTAACACAACTTGTTATGTAATGTTCAACAATGTATCGTCAAGGCATGATATCATTTATTTTTCTAGCTCTCATAACATAATTTTGGAATCTTATATGACCAAAACAGCACAATAAATCGATCTATTTGAAACACTTTAGCATTAGTGCAATAATCTCCACGAGGAGAATCCTCGATCGCTCACCTGGATACGTCCATGCAACCGTTGGAGATAGAGAGGATTTGGTATCTACCTTCAGAAGACACGGGGAACTCTCGTAAACAATTTGTGAAATGAATAGTCGGAGAGAACAGTTGAACAGAATGCCCTGTTTGGTGTACAGCACAAAAAAATATTTAAAACGGTCGTTGGGAGCGTCTTGTCTAGGTTATAGCGCGTTTTCTCGCTCACTGAAAAAAAGAAGAATGTCTGAGAATATAAGAACGAGTGGTGATAGAAAATTTATCACATTTCTTTGATTGCAACAACAAAGATTAACCGAACAGGTTTTTTTTTTCCAACATTGAAGATATAATTTTTAGTCACATTATTACTCTACAGGGTGCGGCAGAAAATAATGCGATCATTTGTTCTAATTCTTTCAAATCCCATTTTCAACTAATTCAAGCAATAATATCAACATTTTCGAGTGCAGTTATCATTATAAAGTCCTTTTTAACAAATTTATTCAATGTGTCCTCCATTTTTATTAATAACATCCTCGAGCCGACGCCGGAAGCCAAAGCATGCCTTTCGGACGTAGTCCTCCGACATTGACTGCCATGTGCGTGTTATGGTTGACTTCAGGATTTTCACGCTTGGGTGTGATGTTTTGCAGGGTCGTGCTTCAACATATGCCCAAAGCGAATAATACAACGGATTAAGATCTGGACTGCTAGGGGGCCACAAATCCTTCGGCCAAAACTTTATGCTATCGTTCAGCCAATCGATCCCAATCGACGTGTGACACGGCGCTCCATCCTGCTGTATGACAACGTTTTGGTCCTCGGAGAAGTTGGCCTTGGCCTGGGGAAGCACTTGGTCCTTTAAAATACCGATATACACTTCGGTATTGATTTTAACTCCAACATCAATGAAAACAGGCGGCATTTTCAAACCGTTGGACGTCACCAAGCCAAACATCATGACTTCAGTCGAATGTTTGGTTTGAAATTTGAATTTTACTTTTTCCGGAACGTTCTCCACTTTTTGCGGGGAAATGAACCGGTCCGTGCGGCTGTTGGCAACAGCATCGATGCTGAAAAGCTTTTTGGTGGAGAACAGGATTATCATTTTTCCTTCTTCAACAAGTAAAGCAATCTCTTGGAACGAGTCACTCGTAGTTCCTTGACTCGGTCCGTAATCAAGTGGCGTTTCACTCTGGCTCTGGAAGATACATTAAGGTCTTCTTTGATGATTCTCCGCATGGATTTCATCGAAATATTTGCTTCCTTTACATGTTTTCTTATGGAACGCACCGGGTTGCGAGCAATTTTTGCATGGAGCGATTTGATCACCTTCGGTGTGCGTGCAAAGCGCGGAAGTCCGCTTGCCGGATTCTGCTGCTAAGGACCATCCTGTGAACTGTTGCCAAATGGCACCCTACCACCTTGGCAATCTCTTTCGGCTTCTTCTGGGCGAGCAACAAACTGGTAATCACTTCTTTTGCGAACATTTTGACGAATTTGCAATAAAACAAATAGAATCTTTGGATGCAGCACTTAAAAGTAAACCTTAACAAATACACTTTTGACAGAAATTAGTCACTAGCTACACGAATTAACCCAATACTCAAATTCAAACATTTTTGCATTATTTTCTGCCGCACCCTGTAAATTCATGATGGAATATCTCGATATCCTTATATCTGTAAAGGGGCGGTCTTCCGCAAACTTGTTCAGAAGGTCAAGCTCATTGAAGAAGTTGATTTTTTTGTTCGGAATTTTACCATTTTTGCGCTAGTGAGAACGCAAAATTGAGCATTTTCAACTTGTTCTTTTTCTAATAAGATGGAAAGTTCTAGTTGTCGGCAAAGTTGTTCTGAAGGTCCCTGTATTATGGCAGCCCTAAGTTTGCACCTTTAAACTGAATAAATGATCCATTAAAAATTGAAATTCATTCCATAAAAAACGTATTCATGACCCATTAAACTCTGGTCAATATCCATAATAAAATGGATATGATCCATAAAATGTATCAATGTGATCCGTAATTTATATAAAATTTAGCAATAAAATGTCAAATATGTACCGTTATATATCTAGGATATGATCAATAGAATTGTACGGATTACCCATAAACATATAGCAAATGTTCCATAAAAGGTTCAATAGCATTCCTTAAAGTTGTAAAATTGATCCTTAGAATGTAACGTTTGTGAACTCAAATATATACACATGATCAAAAAATTATTGATCCAATCGTCAATGATCCATGATAGTTTTGAAAAATTAACCAAAAGCTTCTAAATATGGCCCATAGGAAATAAACTTTGGGTATTAAAAATAATATGTAGGATCCATAAATTATGCCAGAATTATTACAATGTTGAGTTTATATTTTTTTAAATTTTGGCTACGGGGAAATCGATCCTTGACTGTGCTACTACTCAGATCTATTAACATGTCCGTCTCTTTAGCTATGCGGCTCAAATATTGCTATTAAAGAAGGATTGTTTTTTAGATGATTTTAAATTTTTCAGAGAGCTGATTTACTTTCGCAATTGCATGTTCTTTTACGACCGCAACTGTGACACATGTTTCCCAATAAATTTGTTAAAGAGAACTAGTGCATGTAAAGAACTAGGGAAGATTTTCCTATATTAATCTCATCACTTTGCAATTCATCCTACTTGAAATTATACAATGAACAGGTGACATGATTCGTTAGTAATGTTTGTTGTTGTTATTAAAAGTAAGCAAACATTATTAGAAAACGAAAGCGATCCTTCAACTGCCAAATTGTTTGATCTATCGTAGAATGAAAAAAGGAACAACGAGATTAATATGGGGACAGTTACTCTACATGTCAAATTTAAGGCTTGATCAAGCTGTTATTTACGATTTTTTTTTATAAAATTACGCCGGGCAAACGCTTGCCGTCCAACTCGCTATCGCTCGTCGGATCTAACTACAATAAACATCATCCGTTTGCATTATACCGGGCAAATGCTTGAATCAGTCGTTAACTTGAAGACGATATCGGAAACATCGACCGCTTTCTACTTCCTTAGTTCTTCAATCCTCAACTGCTCAGCAGCAACATTGATATTTCTAGTACTTGGAGTACAGCATAACAAATCGTGGCTACTATGTCACATTGTACAATATAGTGTGTCTAACTGAGAAGCTGTTTGATTATTATTTTTTCTGAAAACCAATGTTTGGAAAAATTGTAGTTTAGAAAATTTTCTATAAGAATAATTTGCTACGGTTCATTTATATGAGTTTATAGATTATTATTCATTGTTATATGGATCATAGACTATTTATGGAACATTTTCAATAATTTACGAATCATGTGTACGTATTTTTGTGCACAAATGTTACATTCTGTGGATCAATTTTACAACTTAACGGAATGATATTGAACCTTTTATGGAACATTCGCTATATGTTTACGGGTAATCTGTACAATTTTACTGATCATACCCTAGATATATAACGGTACATTTTTGACATTTTATTGCTAAATTTTGTATAAATTATGGATAACATTGATACATTTTATGGATCATAAACATTTTATTATGGAAATTGGCCAGAGTTTTATGGGTCATGAAAGCGTTTTTTGTGGAACGATTTTAAGTTTTTAATGTATCGTTTATTAGTTTTTATATGCAAAAGTATGTTTGCCCTGTATTATTGACTGGATAATGGCGATGCTAAAAGACCGAGAAATTTCAGCTGACCTTGGAGGTGTGCAGCTAACTATTAGATCGATTAAGGGCTGTCCTCAAGGAGGAGTCTTATCGCCCTTATTGTGGTCCTTAGTAGTAGACGAACTCCTTAAAACAGCAGAGCTAGGGTAGGAGGTGATTGGCTTTGCTGACGGTTTAGCTATAATTGTTGGCATGAAGTTTGACGACACGATATATAGTCTGTTACCAACTGCTGTCAATATAACTGTAAAAAGATGCAGAATAGAGGGCTTAAATGTAAACTCTTCTAAAACTATTATAGTACCTTTTACCTAGAGGAGATAGCTAAATTTAAAACAACCTACTCTCAATTGAGTTGAAGTTCAGTTTTCGGAAGAAGTTAAATACCTTGATGTTACTTTCGATAAAAAAAAACTGGATTGGACTCCCATCTAGACAAACGCACTATGGGTATGTAGTAAAGCAGTGGATAAATGAGGTAGCCACCAAAGTGAAGCTAAATAAACTGCAGAGACCTGCCGGTGTATTAATAACTGGGGCAATGAATAGTTTACCATCTGTTGCTTTGGATGCCATCCTTAACATGTTATTTTTATCCTAAATTGCAAAACAACAGGCAGCGAAAAGTGCCCTGCATTTCAAACGATACAACAAGATTTTAGATGGTGACCTGGTAGGATATTTAAAGATCCTTAAGAATTTCAAGCTAAATCAATATAAGATTGAATGACAACTCAAGCCGCTTTGTATGGGAGTCTGGTGGACCTAGTTTGCGTCCAGGCTCCATTGTGTTTTACACGGATGGGTCAAAAATGGGAGAAAATGTTGGAGCTGTGCTTTATGGCCCTGGTATCAGGAAAACTATACCAATGGGACATAGACGAACGGTATTTCAAGCATAAATTCATGCTATTATTGAATGTGTGAATATTTGTTAAACGAGGAAATAAAATGAATCCTAGAGCTGTTTAGTGGAATACCTGTAACTAGAAATTAGAAGAAAAATTAGTATTTTCTATTTGATTCCAACTACCTTTGCTTATCTTGACAGATACGCGTATTTCGTCTACAATATGCAGACTTCTTCAGTGGACGTGGCTGGATAGCTCATTGGTTATCCGTTCTGCTTACTGAATAGATGGTCGGGAATTCAATCCCAGGCCCGTCCTCTTCCTTTTCATGTGTCACTTGTCTCTTTCTATCACCACTAGATTTAAAATAAAAAGCAGTCTACTGCGCTTTCATTGATCCCATCACTTACCACAGTGAATCCATGATCTATAAATAACCTGCCTCACTAACACAAAAACTATCCTTCCCATGACAATTGTGGAGACGCAAAGGTAAACCCGGTCTCTAACCAACGATTATAAAACTAATCATCCTTCTCCCTTCCCCAAAGACCGTGAGGACGTGGCCGGCGCCGGCACTGTTCTATAAATAGAATTAGTGAACTTTTACATTGAAGATGCAAAGCTACTCCCAAGCTTCATCTATGTGGTTCCTCTGTGCAATTACACTAGTTCTGATCGGTAACGGAATAGCAACTACGCTACGCACGGTCTTTAAAAAAAAAATGTGCAGACTTCTTCAGTGTCTCGTACTAATAAGTCGAGTTATTAGTTCGAGACACTGAAGAAGTCTGCACATTGTAGACGAAATACGCATATCTGTCAAGATAAGCAAAGGTAGTTGGAAATAAATTGAAAATACTATTTTTTCTTCTAATTACTAGAGGAAATAAAGATTTTCAAAGTTCTGCATTTTTGCCGATAGTCAAGTAGCTCTCAAGAAGCTTAAAGCTTTTACATGTAAATCTAAGCTACACAGAAAAAAATAATTAATTTTAACAAGCGTGTAAAATTTCCCGTCGTTTAAATCCAAGCCAAAGGAGGCGTAAACAACGCAATTGGTTGTAGTCTTTGATGAGCCAGACAGAAATGTTTGCAATCTTTCATACAACAGGCTGGATTCAGGCGTTATCTGGCTTAAATTTACATAAAATATCCTATTATTTTCTGCCAAATCAAGCATTCCCTTTATGTGCATTAGATTACGCAGAAAATTCAGTGTTTCTTTTTATCTGTGTAGTGTGGGAATTCGTTCTTTCTTTAAGGCAATAAGATCTTGCTTTTCCAATTTTGCCATCCACATTTCTCCCAGAGAGGTTGTGGGATTTTCTTCAATAATAACTACCGCCTGTCAATTTTTCGGGAGCATACTTTCCGATTTGTTCCGCTTCCAACCTTCCAATCCACTGTCAAGCGCTCGTCAAACAATTAACAATTATTAAACACGGTATTTTTCGGTAGTTTCACTTTCTTGCCAAGATTATGTACCGAAAATGTCGGATTTGCTGCCGTACCTACAAAAATGCATTTACGCACTTCCACTTGATTCGACGCCATTTTACCAAATGCAACAAGAATGGAAACATTTTGTACCACGAAATAAAAAAAAAAGAATTTCAGCTATCATGTGATTGAGATATTTCAGCGATCCTCAAGAGAACTAAAAAAACAGTTGGAAGGGAAAGACAGTTCAACGCAAATTGGCGTTCAGCAACGAATAAAGTAGATGTAACAGCTTTACAAAACTTGTTGGAAGATGTGAAACGTTAAGCCCGACAGTTAGCATCTGGAAAATCGGAAGCCTAATCAAATAATTTAACTGTGTTTTGCAGACGATGAACTCCAAAAAACAATAAAGATTGATCATTTATATAATAAACTAATCAGTGTGCACTTAATCATGTTTGACCAATTTTTGACCGTTCCACCCTTTACCACATTGCTTCTTCCCAAGGACAAGGTTCTATCGAGCCACATCTTCATTTTACTATCCCGTATGACGCACCCTAACATCCTCAGTAAGCTCTCAATTAGTATAAAAAAAATTCAAACCCAGATGACGTTGATGATAAAGTATTACATTTGATGTGACTATTTTGGAAATAAGCACCATTCGCAGCGATGAAATATATTCCATTGTATTGCCGATCTTTCGCAGCCGGGAGGCAATAGCCGGATCGGAATCGAACAACCTATTTGCAAGTCAAATTAAATTCAAATCGAAAATTCTTCAATTCCACTCTCGGCACAGTCGGTCGACCGGCAAGTTCGCCGGATTGTCACATTCTCCGATGCAGCTGGGAATGCACATCGAGAGGTTACCTAATGCCTAAATGAAGCTCGGATCAAAAATCATAAAAACAAACCAATAGACAAAGGACGCAACCGGCTTGCTCAACAATCAATCATACTGTTGGGCAAACTGGCTTGAACCGGTTCAATTAATTATCTTCGCTCAGCTGCTGATTCCGTCTCGTAACACCTAAGGCGGTGAAACAATGTGGAATGACTTTTCAAATTGATGCAATATTATGTTTTCCTTCAAAGGTACCCGCTGTCCGTCGTCGCCGGCTCATGCAATATGTTCCAGTTGAAAGATTTCGTTTTACAGTCACCGGCATTGGTTGCCAAAATATCCTAAACATCTTATGCACAGTCGAGCACAGGGTGAAGAAATGTTCCAATGGTTCGACTTGATTGAAACGATTATTTCAGATTTGCCATGGACATACCTTTCAATTCACCGTTCTGCACTTCAGCGTTTGTTATTACCAAGCGACATCAAGCAAACAAATCGGATTAGCCGAACAAATGACCAACAAATTTGCCCCATGCAGTTAGCGGCTTTCATGTAGTAATGCGCTCCGGCATGCAGCCCTGAGCCAGGCATAACCATTTCCTAAGTTAGCTGCTCGGTTGTTGACCGACATGCCGTTAGGGTTCGTTTTAGCGGAAATGTACTTCCATTGCCCGTTGTTCGTTGTAAATCGTTACAACCTTGCTTTAAGCTTTTTCGTTGAGGTGAGAAAAATCATTTGCGACTTAACGATGGTAAACTGCTGCAATTTTCATAATTTTCAGCCATTTTTTCAATAACTTCAAATGGAACAACAGCCGCCGTTCCGCGCGATTTGCCCGCCGGAGGTGACAATTTCCCGGTATAGATATTTATAATTACAGGCAAACGAAGTTGTCGGACTGAATCAGTTGTAACAAACACCTTATTCCTGGTTCTCGGACGTAACGATGGCCAATTTAGAAATCACGGCCAGAACAGGACGTTTCTGGTTTCGTTCGGATGGTTTGGGTAAAGTTTAAGATTTAACTAGCTGAACCCGGTGCGTGCGCTGCTACGCTTGCAACTAAATGAAGGAAAATTCAATAGAACTGGCACGTTTATGGTTTTTTTTCGAAATGAGTTTTTTTTCTAAGCACTAAGCAGGCGTTCAAACTTCTATCAAAACATGCTTCTTATCCGAGAAACACACGTTTTGTGATAAAGTAAGCTGTTGTATGGGAGCCCTCGCTTCCAGAGGGGGGTGGTTTCTCAAAGCCCGTAATCATTGCTTTCAAAACCTCCCACATTCCAAATTTTATTCCATTTGCTTGATCAGTTCTCGAACCATCGCACTGGGCTCATCAATTATAATAAAAATTTGAGTTTAATTTGTTTGAAGCCCCCCCCCCCTTCAGAAAGGTAAGGGGTCTTGAACTACCATAGAAACATTCTTGCCTTCAAAACCCCCCACATGTCAAATTTGATTCGATTTGCTTGATAGTTCTCGGGTTATGAAGAAATGTGTGTCTCATTTGTATGAGAGCGCCCCTTCCTGAGAGAGTAAGGGTCTCAAACAATCATAAGAACCTTCCCCAGCCCCAAAAACCCCATCATATAAATTTTCACGTTGGTCGGTTCAGAACTTCTCGAGTCTATACGGGTCTGACAAACAGACAGACAGACAGACAGAAATTCATTTTTATGTATATAGAAATCTAGCCTCCATAAACCCCCATATACTAAAAAGGTTTCATTCACTATTCTCGAGAAATCTGCAAAAATTTGCTTTTTATTTGTATGGGAGCCACCCCCTCCCCCCCCCCCATTTGAAGTAGGGAAGGTTGGTGCAGTACCATAGAAACATTTCTTGCCTCCAAAAACCTCAATACGCCAAATTTGGTTTCATTTGCTTCATTGGCTCTCGAGTTATGTTAAAAATTATGTTTCATTTTTATGGGAGTCTCCCCTTCCAGAAGGCGAAGAGGTCTCAAACCACCTTAGAAACATTTATTTCCTTCAAAATCTGCCACATGCCAAATTTGGTTCCATTTGTTTGATTTGTTCTCGAGTTATGCACAAATTTGTGTTTCATTAGTATGGGAGCCCCTCCTCCCCTCCCAGAGAGGGAGGAGGGGTCTCGAACTACCGTAGAAACATTTATTGCCTTTAAAATCCCCGCAAGCCAAATTTGGTTCGATTTGCTTTATTAGATCTAGAGTTATGAAGAAATTTCGGTTTCATTTGTATGACAGCACCCCTTCTAGGAGAGGGGAGGGGTCTCAAACTACCATCCAAACATTTTTCTCCACCAGAAAACCCCACATGCCAAATTTGGTTCCATTTGCTTGATTAGTTCTTGATATATGCAGAAACTTCTGTTTTATTTGTATGGGAGCCTCCCTTTCTAGAGAGGGGAGGGGTCTCAAACTACCATAGAAACATTTTTTGCCTCCAAAAACTTCCGCATGCTAAATTTGGGTTCCTTTGCTTGATCAGTTCTCGAGTTATGCAGAAAAATGTGTTTCATTTGTATGGGAGCCCCCCCTTTCAGAAGATATAGGGGTCTCTTACTATCTTAAAAACGTTTCCCAGCCTCAAAAACTGCTGCGTACAAATTTTCATGCCAAACGGTTCTTCCGCTCGCGAGTTAAATCGTGACAAAGGAAACCCCAACTCATTTTTATTATATAGACTGTTATAAAGACAGTTCTAGAAAGTATGCACCCATAAAATTTACATTAAAAACACTAGACAAGTGTTGGAGATTCTAGTGTTATTAGATATACTGTTTACATTAGAGTAGCACATGAGATTAGCATTCTCAAAAATTTTCAATCTAGCGATGCTAGCAGGTGTACCTTCTTACGAACGTTCTTCATAAGATTCAGTACTGATTTTTTAGCGACAAGCTTTGACACTTTCATTCAATCTTTTTCCACCTGTTGAATGGTATCTGCTGCCTAGACATCCCATAAAAAAGTGCATGTTGTTGAACAGCTTGTTCAATCAAAAATTGATTTGATCAGTCAAAAAGTGACTTCTCCAGTTATACATCAACGCAGATTGTTTGTTGGGATGTTTCCTAAGATGTGCCTTTGTCATGATGATGATGATAATGTGAACTACCATCTAATATAGCAACGCAACTGCCTATAGCACTGGACGGTTTTAGGTAAACGATTTGATCAAGCTTTTACTGTGGTTGATGTTTCATAATGTTCCTGTATGAAGGGCCAAAACGTATTGTGGGCCCGAAAGCAAACTTACGCGCAACTGAAAGTTACAGGGGTCTAGAGAGTATCAGGAAGTCGGCAGTCTCACTCTTCCTATCCAAGTTGCTTCAATCGGGTGCTCTGATGGTCCCTCCCTTTATCCCAACATACGGTGTTGTATAAATATATGGAAGATTCAGAAATATTAATATGGTTTTCTAACCTTGATATTGAAATCACCTTACCTTGAAGCTTGTGTTAGGAATATGGCTGAAAGTAAAATTGGTTAGAGTTATATACCGTTCCGCACTTACTGCTTCAACCTCCTTTTGATGTAGGGTACAGATTATTTACTCGGTTCTTCTGCCATTGAAGAGCTGATTTTAGTAGCGCATATCGAGACTCAAAATGTGTCACATGATACCGATAGCGCCTTGGGATAGGGAAGAGAAGCATTAGTAATTGGTAACATGCTATGAGCATGTGTGATTTTCTGCCGCGATCAAGCCGACAGAACGCGCCCATACCCCTTACTGAACAGAATGGCAGGGTACTTAGGTGTGCCTTCGTCAATGCCCAAAATGGGTCTTCAATGTGTCGAATTTGCGGACAATTAGGAGGGTTCATGTCCTTTAGAAGAAATGAAACATTCCTGGTGGTATGCCATTCTACCTTTGATTTCGCGTAATAGTAAGATGCAAGATTTGGCTAGAAAACAACAGGTTCCTTGTGGCTTTGAATCCTGGGTATAACTCGTTTATGTATGCACACTTTGACTGTCTTTCACTGTTCATCGAAGCAGTTGCGATGAAGGGTTGCGAAATCTTACAACAAGCTCAAATAGCTTGTCAAACCTTAGCTTTCTTACCAAACTGTCGACTTGAATCGATGTCTCAAACTCAAACGTTTCGACGTTGTTCCGCTGAAACCCCACGCATTTTGAAACAAACAGTTGGAAACGATTAAACCGCTACACAAGTGCTGAGAAATAAAAGAAAACAACAGGATGCAGCCAAAAATATACCTAGTTATCAATTATTGCAAAATGGCAGCAGTTTCTGCCTGCGTTACTACTCTCTGGGGCAGCCCTTATAACGGGCGTCCATAAAAAAATGAGATTGAGTATTTTTTCCATCAGAACACAAACGTTCACATAGAAATGTCACCCCAGTTGATTGAATCCTTAAACCGTCCGGAGGATTGTCACATATTTAATTTAGCTCTAACATGTTCTGTCATGTTAAACATGCTGTCGAAACAAGATAAAAAGCATGCGTACATTGTACAATTGTTCCAAACGAACGAAGATCACGAACCAAATGGAAAAATTCCCCGTCTAGATGCCTTATAGCCTAGTATGCGGCTGGAAAGTAAAGAACTGAAATATTTTTACCATTTTTACCTGAGTAATTTGGACAACTGCTCCAGTATGTGTGAAATGTCAGTGACAGCCCCATTTAGATAACATGGGCAGGCGTTACTAACGTTACGAAGTTGGTCCTCCTTTTCATACAAGTTAAGTAATGTCCTATCCTAATGTTCATTACTTTTGAGCTACTAGGTATCCATGACAGTAGATCGGAAGATAGGTAGCGTAGGTAGATAGGTAGGATAACGAATAAGGTCTGTATCCACATAAATTTAAACACCTTCAAATTACTGTGCAGGAGTGAAATTCACGGAGTCTATGATGAAAAAGACTATGATTGGTGTTTACATTCCATGTTAAGTGTTATTTTTTACGGTCGTAAAGCAGATCCTGCACACTTAGAAATTATGAATTTTACATGAGACGTGATTCATTTTTGTAAAACGTCGGAGAATGTAAACAGAGATTTTTCGAAGTAAATGAATACCAAATAAAGGGACTCTTTGAATTCATTGACATGCTCCAGAATAATTTGGAGCGTGACAATATGGTCCACACAAGATCTTCCGGCACGAAATCCCGCCAGCCGGAGACTAACGATCATCTCCTGAATCCGGTCTAGTATAACTTTGCACAGGAATTTGGGAAGCATGATGCCTCACCAATTGTCGCACACAGTTAGTTCTCCCTTCTTAGGAACCTTTACTAAGACGCCCTGCATCCAGTCGGCCGGAAATGTTACGGTGTCCCAGATATTACAAAAGATGCAACATTTGTGCGGATAGCATGGTATCAACTTTGAGCATTTCTGCTGATATGCGATCGACCCCGGGAGCCTTATTGGATTTCATGCTTCGGATAGCTGCTTCGATCTCCTAGAATGATGAGGCCTCGGAGTTGACGCGAGTGATGCGCCGCATCTGTGGCCGACCATGCCGAGATGTTGATGGTTCGTTAGACGTCGTAACTTGCAGAAGTTGTTCGAAGTGCTCCAACCAACGTTTCAACTGGTCAGTTGGGTCAGTAAATATCTGCCCAGCCGCATCCTTCACAGGAATCTTAGGATTCATCCTTGCTCCACTCAGGCGTCGTGAGATATCGTCGAGGAGGCGATTATCGCCAGTGTTTGCGGCTTTCTCCCCTTCGTCGTCCAGGGAGTTCACTTGAATTTTAACAGACGTGTAAAATTTACCATCATTTAGTTGCAAGCCAAAGCAAGCGTAAATAACGTAATTGTTTGCAGTCTTTCATACAGCATACAACATTGTTTGTAATCTTCCTTTCAAAAGACCAGATTCCAGCGACATCTGGCTCAAATTTACATGACAGATCCCCTTAATGTATGCCAAACCTAGCATTCCCTTTATGTGCATTAGAAAACGCAGAAAATTAAATGGTTCTTTCAAACTGAATGACTGTATTAGGTTTTACATCGGCGTCCTTCCTACAGGTATGCACACACATTGATTTAGTTTTCAAATCAAGAGAATATTGTCACAAACCCGGAAGTAACACATATATTCTTTCCTCTCTCACTATCTTTAGTGAATGACAATGCCCTTATACATTTTTTTGAAGGAATACTTTGTACTGATCAAATGACAGAGCTACTGGCTAGCATATTATATAAAAAGAACAGTGAAAAACAAAAATACGATTTAGTCATTACCGAAAGAGAAAGTTAACATAGAGAGCATCTCATTGTTACTTTATTCCTTATGAAAATTGCCCTCTGGAATCCACATAGACAAACATGATGAACTTAAACAGACGCGTAATATATTCTCTCTTTTATTTGCGAGCCAAAAACCGTGAAAACAAAGAAATTGTTTGCAATCTTTCATGCAACATGCCTGATCTAGGCGACATCTGGCTTAAATGTACAAAAATTTCGATGATTTCATGCCAAATCCAGCATTTCATATGCACAGATAGACAGATAGAAAGGAACATTTAATTTTCTGCGTTATCTAATGCGCATAAAACAAATGCTAGAACTGGCAGAAAACTTTGAGATACTTCAAGTAAATTTAAGCGAGATAACGCCTGAATCTAGTCTGTTCTACTAAAATCTAGTCTGTTGTATGAAAGATTGCAAACATTGTTGTATGGTGCATGAAAGATTGCAATCAATTTCGTTGTTTAAGCCTTCTTTGGCTTGAAACTAAACGAGGGTAAATTTCACGCACTTTTCATTTTTTTTATGTAGCTGCAATCGATAACGCAGTAAAGTTCAAGATTTTTTCAAACTGTGCATGCCTAGTATAGAATCAGAAAGTTGCATGCTAAAAACAGATAGATGATTACTACCGTTTAGTGACACGTCCCATGTATCCCTAAGCATTATTTTTCTGCACAAACTGAAAATGTCTCAATTTCGGATTAAATTGCCGTGAACGTTGTGAAACGAAATGCTAGTAGAAAATAGTTCTATTCATTTCAAAGCCAGCAAATTTGATTCGGCTGGTGCCGGTGGTGTAGTGGTAAGTGTTACTGCTACTTGTTACCCCAGTGGGTCCGGCTTCAATTCCAGTCGAAGTCGGTGATTTTTCTGAGACGAAAAACTCTGATCACGTTTTCCTTCGGAAGGGAAGTGAAGCCGTTGGTCCCGGGTCGTGTGTTGTTGAGTGCGATATGTAGGGTCCAGGTGGTAGAGTCGTCTTCCTGGCGTCGGTGGTTGTCACATACGAATTAAAAAAAAAACAATTCGATTCTTCTGTTTCTCACGGTACATCGCTTTTCGCATATTAAAAGTTATTTGTATAAAAAATAAAAGCTGTGCACTTCATATTTTAACACCATGATCAAAATTCACTACTTGATGAATTTGTTACCACCATAACTATACTAAATATCAGAAATTTAGCTTTCAACATGTTTAATAAAAACGAACATTCTTTTTAATTAGCTCCGTTGTTTCAAGCAGAAAATTATAGAGCAGAGATAATTGATAACAACGAAAGCACTCTACCAAAGCTATTTACTCAAGTTTGATCCTTTCTCATAGAATATATATTTTAATCATGTTGACCATTCGTTTTGGTCTATCTTTGTTTCATTGGTTTCATCACTCGTAAAATCACCCAAAAAATGAACCCATCCCATCATTATACGATAGCAACAACTTACACTTTTTGCAATTTTCACGACGAGATAGTCTCATCCGCCATTGAATAAAAATGCATTTCATGACATCAACCCACCCAAAGTAAGAACGACGATGCACGCGAAGCTGCATCGTTGGAAGCAAGCTGATCGCAGACGGAACGTGTTAAGTGTAAACAAACCAAAACCTGTTTTCGAAATTTTTGGCAATCGTTCCCATGCTTAGGCTGGTTCTTCAACTGCCCAGTGATCGGTCCCCCAATCGGCCAACAATGTCACCACCCTACCGTGTTGAGTCAGCATTCAGTTCAGCTATGTACCGTAGTGCAATGGGCTTCAGGCGCAGATGAAGTGTATTTTTAGCTTCAAGAGTTTTTTTTTTTGTTTTCCTTCTTTCATTGTCATCGTCGCTGAGCTACAGGTGAGCAACGTCCGCGCCCTAATGAAGGTAACGAAAATCTTGCCACGCGAAAAAAAAAACGACGAAGCGCTTCTCATGCAACGTGTAAGGTAAAGCTCGATTCTCTTGAAATCTGAACGCACTACTTAATTTTTACAGTGCTCCAAGTGGTTGGTTCTCGAATGTTTTTCAACCGATTTTTAGGGAAGCTCTCATCTTTCAGTGGTGAAAGTGACGATTAATCAAGATTTGAACAAAAGTTACGACAGATAGAAGCCGAAAGAAGGAACCCAGCTCCGGTTCAAAATTTAGGAAATCGTTGAATTTGGCTAAATCTATCGTGTACAGTGAGCTCGAACGTTTCCATAAGCGGATTTTTTTTTTCGAATGGATCGCAGCAAGTGTTGTACACAAAAAAAAAAATGAATTTTAACAGGCGCATGAAATTTTCCCTCGTCTAATTTCTAGACGAAGAAAGCATAAATAATGAAATTGTTTGCAATACTTGGCTGGGACCCTTCAGGCCCTTCCTCGTATGCTAATATTTCTAGAGACAAACCAGCCACCGGCTGAAAGTCTCTCAAATAAAGATAAAAAAAAAATGTTTGCAATATTTCATGAGCCATACAACAATGTTTGCAATCTTCCATACAACAGGCTAAATTCAGGCGATATCCGGCTCAAATTTACATGAAATATGCCATTAATTTCTGCCAAATATAGCATTTCCTTTATGTGCATAAGATAACTCATAACATTCAATGTTTACTTTTATCTATGTACGCCTGCTGTAGACGATTTTAGTGCATTCAAGGCAGCATACAGTACTTGATAGCACCACCAGCACATCGTTGTAGATCGTTAATCCATCTCCGCTCGATCCGTTTACAGTAGAGCCTTACTGCTGCTGGGATGATGTGTCAGTGAGCCGAGTCTGACCCATGCTAGCTGAGTCCGAATCTTCTGATGTCGAGAGGTAGGGCGTATCGTTTCACTCTTGTGTCGTATTCCTAATGCAACGTAGGAACGCATCACGGCTGTTACGCGAAGATTTGTCCCACGCGCATTTAGAGGTCCGCTTCACCCAGCGGGAAACGTCACTGCAAAGGATAGGTATGTCCTCCAGCTAAGCATGACGACCCTGGTTTGCTTGTCTAACAGCGGCTTCTTGCGCAACTTGCAATTCGGCGCAACTGGCAACTTGCATGTTTGCAAGAGCGCATAGCCCTCAGCCGAGAAGATACGGTAGAGATCGGTCAACAGATCGCTTAAGCTTATGGCCTTCTTTGAAACCCCTTAACTAACCTCTTCTTCGATTAACGAACAATCCGTAAATTACAGGTTCAGGCTCTTCATATGGAGGCAACTTTCCTGCTGCAAGTTTAGCCACCTCAGGGTTTGCGCTTGTTCCACATAACTGCCGGATGCGCCAATCCACTTTGAGGCGCGTAGAGTCCCATGCCCGTTACGACAGCCTAAGAAGCTGTCATAACGTGGGTATCTCTACTCCCGGCAGATCTTGCCACCACTCTCTACAGCCGGTAGGTCTGTACTCGGGAGTGGGGTCCCCTTTTACTAACCTCATGGCTTTAGTAGCCACGTCTCCGGTTACTACATTCACCAGAGGAACCTTACCTCTTTCCACCAATTGCAAAGCTATTTGGTAAAGTCCGAAAGGCTCCGCTACAAATCCTATAGGATTAATTGTATTGAGGTTCTAAGATTTAGAGTATGCACGGTACCATTATAGCCCGTGCCATCTTGGATCAAAGTACAGCACAAAGCGTTCAGAGAAGTTGCCGTTTAAGTCCCGAAGCACGTTCAACTTAATGTTGACGTTACACTTCACTGACTTGACGTGCTTCATAAACCACAGTTTGTGATCGATCGTCACACCAAGAAGCTTTCTGTGTTTACCTCCAGCTCGTCGGTACTAAAGTGCGGGAACCTTGGCCTGTGGGTATGACCAAAGCAGACGTGCTGATCTTAGACTTCTCACGGAAATCATAAAACAAACACCATCCGCCATATGTTAGCCAACTACAACATGTGCTGCTTGTCGTCAGCGTGACATTCTGTCGGCCATCGCGTATTACAAACACGAGCTCGTGTTATAGGAGAAACAAGTTCTGACAGAATGACAGACCCATTGCTGGATGGAATTCTCTAGCAACGTCGGTTCAGAGGTTGCACTGGGGTTCAAGACTCGAAACTTCCTATTTTATAGGAAGTCTTCCGCGTAAACCAACATTCAACCTTGGATGTTTCACTTCTTGAGGGAAGTCAAGATAGGAAACCTCCATGAAACCTCGTTGATGTAGTGTCCCTCGATTTATCCAAGGCTTATGATGTGAGCCTTGGACAGATCGAAGGACACTACATCAACATGTAGGTCCTCCGTCTTAGCCTTGTAAATAAATGATCAAACTTGGAAAAGCACCTTCCGTCCTAGTAGCACACTTGTAACAAATCAGTAGGAATGACTGCTAAGTGACTCAATTGTGTCACAATCAAGCTATTGCAACCAGTTTTGGCAGCGTGAGCTGCTTGGGTGACCCATAACCGCATCGAAATTCGTGTTGGTGAGGTGGATTCGCTCTATGCCACGTCCGCTAGGCTGACAGGCGATTGGTTAACGATGGTCTATAACCTTCCGGTAGGGTCTTAGGGTCTTAACCTTACCTGGTTTAGGAAAAGGAATGATCAACCTTCTTTCCACACGTCTGGAATCAAGCCGGGTTACCAGACTTCGTTCATCGTGTCCAGAAGAGTCCATCTGCCGATAGGTGGCAGTTTCCTCAGGAAGGGATAGCCAATATCGTCGGACTCCGCTGCCTTGCCGACACTATGGCGCAGAGTCTAGTTGAGCTCCTGTAGGTCAAAAAGCCTATTCTAGAGTACGGTGTCCTCGAACTCGGACCATTGCTGGTACAACGATAGTTTCCCTCAATCATGTTTTAACACGACGGAACCCATATCTATGATTGCTTGGCAAATTGACCAGCAATGGCCTCAGCGATGAGCTCCGGTTGGTTCTGGCTGTAACCGGTATCCAATTCAACGACGCTCTCCACGTGGAGGTTCTTTCCACCAACGGACTTTAACCTTCATCCTCAGCTCACCATAGCATGTGGATTCAGATATGTTCGCAGTGAAAGCGGACCATGTGATTCTATTGGCCTCCTTGATGACTCTTCTTGGTTTGGCTCGAACAGGGCGAAACTCTTTTAACATCCCTAGTAGCACATTTGTAGCTATTCGGTTGAGATAACATAAATATAACATTCTAAGTCAAAATCAAGTTACTACTGGTAATTATGACCGTAATGTGCTACTTGGCTTTGAAGTCTGAGAAAGGTCATCAGGTGCCATCCGGGAAGCGCTCACAGACTTTTGCGTCTGCTCTTCAACAGAAAACTCGATCAATGATTAGCATAGTTTAAGACTCTCAGAAATCCAACCATCTATTTCAATCAAATTGAGCGGCAATTTGCCGCGCGCTTGCAAATTCCATCACTACCAACGCCGAACTTTGGAAGCGTGGAGTGTTCCTGTCGCCATCTTACATATTTTTCGAAGTAGAAGCTCACAATCCATCTTTCTGCACTCCTCCACAGCATGGCGCCATAGACTAAGACTCGCTTTTCTGAGTATTTTCTTCTTCGAAGGCTCGGAAACTCCATGAACTTTTCGTTTATTGAATGCTTGGAGTTCCAGATCTTGTTTCAGAATATTGTGCATGGACAAACTCGAAAATATCAGATTGGCAACTTCTACCCATTTCTATTTCTACCCAAAACTCTCTTCCTGACTTAGAAAGTTCGCTCGCAAGACATTGAAGGTCCCAAATAAGTTGGATACTAGGGCTTGCTCGTTACTTTCTGGAAAAAGGTGTTCTGTTTCACTAATAAGAATTGGACTCCTTTAGCTACTGCCTTCTTCTAGTTGGAGAAGTTGGCGAAGGATTGACAACTCTTTCTCGTAATTAAGAGTTCTTTCCATCTTCCATTTGAAGCCATATCTGGTATTTTCCAGAGTTAATCCTCGCGTCAGAAAAGTTGTTTGGACCGGTCGGAACCTATTCCTTTGCGTATGCAGGTGTTCAAAAAAGATTCGAAAGTCAGAGGATCTTAACAGGCCATTTCCAACTCGGCCGTTCCGACCACCACGAACAGCAACCATTCTCCGTACCGTCCGCTGAAGTTCCCTGGACCCGTTCCCTGACGATTATAATCGTTTGCGCATCCCTTCTCGAGTGAGGTTAGCCAGATGTTGGTGGTCATCCAATAAGTGTCACGATACCTACTGATGGTTCACGCTAGGTTTTCAGATCTTTGCAAACGGCGCCCGGGCATTCTAATCACCGCGTCACAAAATAGCTCCTTAGTCCGCAAAAGAAAGACATTCAATGAAAACATGCAAACATGGCGTATTTATTTTCAAAACCCAAGGAGGAATTACACCAATACATTCGGAATATCAGTGGCGTGGTTGAGACAACCATATCAAGGAGAGATAATGTAAAGCCCGATTCAAAGTAGAGTTGGACGCATTCAATTGAACATAACTCAAGAATTAAACATCAAACACGGTCGATCGAAACGTCAAACAAAATGGTATTTATTCAGCTTTTAAACGATGTAAAACAACTATTACATTTCACCGTTTCGAACGAACTGTCGCACTTTACTTGTAATCGATGCCATCATGATCTGTACAGCCGCTGGTGACACTGTACTGGCGAACTTATTCCACTTTTAACGCATTTGTTGTGCATTTGTCGCTTCGTTACCACATCCTCGAAGTTTTTCACTTGAAAATTGCCCAATATTTTTCAATCAGTCCTGAACTCAGGGCAATTCGGAGGATTAATCGCTTTTGGCGTCGAAATTAACATTGTTTGCAGCATACCATTCTAGTACGTCCTACAGAGTAGTGGCAGCTGGCTAGATCCAGCCTAAACATAACGTTGGTCTTGTGTGGCCAAATGACGGCTAAAATCCGATTTCTCAGATACTCGTTAATAAAACCTTAGACGTGATTGTGTGAGATGCTGATGAAAATCTTGGTTTTGAGGCCACAGCTGCAGAGTCCTTGCCAAATTATTAGCTTCCGAGCAAATTTATCAGCAAAAACAAATTTATACCTGGAAAGGACATCTTTAGGACCGGTTGCCAGGTAAAATTTTCATCCGGGGATTTGTTTATAATCCATTTTGACATATGTTTCGTCGTCCATTAAAATACAGACATCAAATTTCGTCAAAATTTGGCCACTAAATTTTGTTTCAGTGAGTGATTCGGATGTTTACTGGCACAAAAGACTTAAATCCTGCTCTTGAAGGATGTTAGGCACGGTGGAATAGGTGGAATCGTATTTTTATTGACAAATCGCCTATGGAGACACCTGGTTTGCCTTTCACGTGCCTCAACACCTTTCTCCTCAGCTCTTTGTCCCTAGTGCCACTTTTATGATAGATGCGCTGTGCTCCATCCACACTCAGAGTATCCTTGTTACGTTTGATTTCAAGACCACCGTTGACTTTGGGAATTTTAACACGTTTACAATTTTCGAGGCAGACCCCGAAGATTCTCTAGATGTTTGTGCACAATTAATTTTGTTTTCTCGAGTTCTATGATCCGTTATTTCGAGATGCGTCGATCAATCGAGAAAAACTTTTCACCAACTTCAATGAAATATAGCTGAATTTTTGTTCCAACCACCAGGGACGCGGTGGTGTATTGAACCGAGCGTCAAGATTTACTTTGCATCGAGCTTTATGAAGATTATATTGGACACGGTGGTTCACCAAAAAAATTCCCTCTGCTGAAAAAGCTTGAACTAAGAGTTCAACAGTCGATCAATTAGAGCAAACCCAGAACTCTCAGATGGCAACATTGTCATAAAATACAATTCAACAGAAGCATTGTTCAGAGGATCCGTCTACGCAAATGTTATTGTTTTTTTTTCGTGCCCTCAAGCAACCAACCGTCCACTGGGGCACCAAAGCAACAATTTTAGTTTTATTTCAGCCGTATAGCACTCCTTCCGTGTTTTGTTGATAAAACTAAATACAAAGCTATTTTGTCCACCAACACCTCCTCTATGCACTTTCAAACCCAAAATTTGTACAAAGTGGCCCACTCCATAGACGGTTGTGCAAATAAAAGTAAAAAAACCTTTACAAGACCATAACGATTTTAAAAATGTTCTAGTGAAACATGTAATGACCACTTCAGAACCTTCATAAAACCTATTGGCTGCCATCATAACCAGCATAGGGCCAAATGGCCACAGCTGTCAAATTGCACGGTGATATCGTGGTTGGCTTTTGTTGTTCTGCTTTGTTCGATTCTCTGTTTTTCTGATTCATTTAAAAGTAAATAATGGCTGAGAAAAAAGTGCTAGTGTTGCGGAAATTTTGTTTGATAGCAAATTATCCAAAACAAACTGAGTTGTTTTTCACAGCGTTTCATGCTCCAAATAATATGCGCATATAATTTTATGGTAATATTGGCACAATAAGAGCCGAAAATTAATGCGCCTCGAAGATCGCAGAGTTAACATCAACAAAAACAAAGCTGAAGCAAATATAATTGGTAAATTGATCGTAAATTTCATAAAATTTGTTTGTATTACATTCAAAATTTGGTGTATTTATTTTTAAACATTACAATTATTTCATCTATTTCAATATGGTGATTATAAGAAATCACAGTTTTGCCAAAAGCCGATTTATCTTTGCAATGGCTACTATAAAACTATTTGGTCATTTGGTGGCTTTCCTCTATGCCAATTTGCCGTTTAATGCATTAACTGAAGGCAAAACGGTTTTAAATGCTTTTGCAACTGAACATAGTACGCACTTAAAAAGAAACACTGAATTTTATTCGTTATCTAAATCACATAAGAGGAATGCTTATTTGGCAGAAAATAACGGGATGTTTTATGTAGTTATGCCAAATAACGCCTGAATTAGGCCTGTTGTATGAAAGATTACAAACAATTTTGTTGTTTACGCCTCCTTTGGCTTGAAATCAAACTAGGAGAAATTTAACGCGCCTGTTAAAATTCACTATTTTTTTCTTTGTAAATAATTTGAACGAGTCCTAAAACGGCATTTCAAAACAGCATTTTACGAGTTCATAAAGCGAAAATAAAACCTTTAATAGGAGTAAATGGAACTTTAGATGACCAGGTTTTAAGATCGTTGTAATGAAGCTGTGTAGGTTCTCATAAACCTTACTAAAATTTGAAATCTATTGGCACCTCTTACTGCCATTATAAAACCAAATTGATTTTTTGTGGTTTTCATAAAACTTAAATAAAACTTAGTAAGGTGGATGGCTTTTGCAATGTTACTTGAGCAGAAATGAATGACCAAATAAGCATTCGAAAATTATATCGAAAGGTTCTCCCGAGATACCCACGATTCATACTGATAGACGACGAAACGTATTTAAAGATGAACTTTGGGTAGCTTCCCGGTCAAAAATTCAATGTGGCCACAGTTCCACTTTTTTTACCAACACATAAGAATACCGTTTTGCTGATAATTTCGCTAGAAAATTTCTGATTTGCCAAACAATTCGCATTTGGAAACAAATCAATCATGTTTTCGGTACAAATATGTCGATGAACTCGATGTTCTACGAGAAAGAGTGCCTGAAGAAACGCAATGTTTTATTCTTCAACGCACACAAGGGCCCTATAAAGATTGGCCCAGATTTGTGAGACACTTCAGTGGTCTCGTGACGACAGCGTGGGTTTCGTCGAAAAGGACTTCAACCCACACAATTGCCCTCAATTGCGCTCAATCGAGAAATATTGGGCAATTGTTAAGTGGAAGCCGAAAATGACTGGAAAAGTGACTCGGTATGCTGCAGAAATTAAGAGATGGTGGAATAAAATGATGATATCCCGTATGGCATAAAGACGTTTGGCATCAGGACTTTTGGCAAACGGATGTTTGGCCAAATGGACGTTTAGCATAAAAAAGTTTGACCGAATGGACGTTGGGCCAAATGGACGTTTGGCTGAATGGAGGGAAAAGACACTTTATAAATTTTCGTGCTGGAGGCTTGACTTTTTGTTTTGAAATATATCAAGCATATTATCGTATCCCAGACTCTTTGTTTTGCGGAGAGAATCCAGCTTACAACCTTTTTTTGGGTCAACGGATACCGGGATTGTGATGATTGACTCGAGTTTTTGGTGCACATCAAAGGACCTTCCTTCAGTCGTTATGAACCAGAGCGTAAATTTCTTTCAGTTTACTATGCGCGAGGTTAAGTGCAGAAAAAATATTTCTCGTTTTGTCTAATGCATGGCAGGTATGAGTTTTTAGATGGATCTGATCGTGATATTGAAATAAAATAGGTCAATGTATATTTATGTGTATTCTTCATTCAAATTGTGAAGTTCTCATATACTTGTCCCATTTGTTTTGCTTTAGTTTGATCATAATATTTCTCACTATGTTTGGATAATCGTCAGTCATTTTGAGGCTAGATTTTTGTGAGAAAGTTTGAGAAAAGTCGAAATTAAAATCAAGTTCTACTGTGAAATACCATGCCAAGTAATTTTGGGGTTCGAAGCCTTTTAACCATATATCTTGTAATCATTAGATTCCCAAGAACGTCTCAAAAGTAAAATAAGAAAAATGCAACTTTATCAAAGCTCTAAATTCTCAAATATTAGTTTCTCACATAATTCACCAAAATGTCTCAAATTGAAATGCATGAAATCATGAGAACTACATTTGTTTGATCAGTGAAACTCCAAAGAACTGCTCATGTTTGAAAGAAGGAAAAATCTCACAAAGAGTCATAAACCGAGCAAGCACTTGATTCAGAAGTTTGCTTTCGAATACAGGAATATGTATAGAAGACCCATGTGCAAAGAATCAAAAGAAGGTATCTTTCGGAGGAACGGCATATTTCTTCAAGATTATAAAAAATACTGACCCATTTTGTCTAGCTGTTTAACATAATACATATTGCCACCTAAAATCAGAAGTCTACGATTTTATCAAAACATGTTCACACTACTCATGTATATGGGCAAATGATCGAATACCACTTTTTGCATTTTGAACATAAAAATTTCTTTTTTTTTAGTGAATTGATATATGTAGTAGACATTTAATTTGAATGCTTATTACTGCAAATACTGATGATAATAAGTCTAGAATATCAAGATGCTATCTAATGCGATCGAGAATGTGTTTTTGGTTCCTTATTTCCTTTTTAGGGTCTAATGCGTTTGAAAACACTTGTTTAGATTCTCATTTCCTTTCCTCTGCAATACATTTATGCTAATAGTCAATTTTCGTCAAAACGTCCATTCGGCCAAATGTCCATTCGGCCAAACGTCCATTCGGCCAAACGTCCATTCGACCAAACATAAAATTGATGGCAGAAATTGTCGAACATTGAACAAATAATGATTTGAAGAAGAGTTCGTGATTTCACCAACATCAAAACGGAATAAGACTGTTGATAGTTTTTCCTAAAAGTCCAACACAACCCAAGTAACATTGCCAAAACCATCCAGCTTTATTAAGTTTTACTAAAGTTTTATGAAAGCCACT
This sequence comes from Aedes japonicus, assembly GCA_034211315.2. Taxonomy (NCBI): domain Eukaryota; kingdom Metazoa; phylum Arthropoda; class Insecta; order Diptera; family Culicidae; genus Aedes; species Aedes japonicus. The sequence goes on from JASCZW010009162.1 coordinate 27,245, forward strand.
AGAATTCCTTTCGGTTTCATTTTGGCAGCAAGAGATGCCAATAGGTTTCAAATTTTAGTCAGGTTTATGAGAACCTACACAGCTTCTTTACAACGATCTTAAAACCTTGACTTCTAAAATTCCTTTTACTCCTATCAAAAGCTTTATTTTGACTTTGTAAACTCATAAAATGCTGTTTTGAAATGCCGTTTTAGGACTCATTCATATTATTTTATTATTGTCAGTTGAAAAACAATTTAAAACCATTTTGCTCCCAGTAAATGCATTAAACGGCTAATTGGCATTGAGAAAAGCTACCAAGCGTCCAGATAGTTTTATAGTAGCCATTGCTAAGACAAACTGGCTTTTTGGCAAAACTGTGATTTCTTGCAATCGCCATATTGAAATATATGAAATAATTGAAATTTGGAAAAATAAATACACCAAATTTTAAATGTAATACAATTGAACTGTAGATCTAAAACAAATTTAGGTATTCGTTAAGATAACCTTATTGAATTCTATCCATTTTCAGAAGTTTCATGATTAATTTATCGAATATATTTCTTTCAATTTTGTTTTTGTTGCTGTAAACTCCCATAATTTCCGAGGCGCATTAATTTTCAGCTCTTATCGTGCCAATATTCACCATAAAATTAAATGCGCAAATGATTTGGAGCATGATACGCTTTAAAAAACTCAATTTGTGTTATATATTTTGCTATCAAACATAATTTCCCGCAACACTTGAGCTTTTTTTTTTGGCCATTATTTACTGTTGATTGAATCAGAAGAGCAGAAAATCGAACAAAGCAGAAAAACAAAAACCAACCACGATATCGCCGTGAAGTTTGACAGATGTGGCCATTCGGCCCTATACTGGTTTTGATGGCAGCCAATAGGTTTTATGAAGGTTCTCAAGTGGTCATAACATCTTTCACTAGAACATTTTCAAAATCTTTATGGTCTTGGAAAGGTTTTATTAATTTGTTTTCACAACCGTCTATAGAGTGGGCCACTTTTCGGCTTTAAAGATGCATAGAGGAGGTGTTGGTGGACAAAACAGTTTTGAATGTAGTTTCATCAACAAAGCCGGGAGGAGTGCTATACGGCTGAAATAGAACTGAAATTGTTACTTGGGAAATCCTTTAATGTGTCTTTATTACAGCTTTATTACAAATTAATGATGATCTTGTAGTGAAAGAATCATTTACCTTGTGACTTATTGCCTGGCAATGGATGTGATTGATGTAACAAATTCTATTACCTTGGATTTCCCCTTACGTGATTCAGAGCACGTAGTACTTCCATCCTGCATCCATCTGAAACCACCCCGTCCGACCTTGATTCCCTAATGTGAACACACCGGTGCGAAAGAACCGAAGTGCCAATGAACTGCTTCATCATACTGCCCCAATGTGATCGTTGCGGTTGGACTGTGACTAACTGCGGCTAAAATTTACCTACATACAATCGCACAAGCGGTGTGAAACGAATGAGGCGACGCGCCGGGCAGCGAAGCCAAATTCGCCACAACTGACTGCTGCCAGTCTGTCTGTCAACTCCGACGCAAGAGTGTTTTTGAGCGATGGTGGCATGAAAAATGCTCAATCGAAGACAGCGTTCAAAATGAGGCGAAACGGATCTCAGAGTCATGTGGACAGAATTCCTTTTTCAATTTTGGCAATCTGCTGCGAAATTGGGTTACACATTTGTGACGCCCTCTTTAGACACTCGAAGGTCACTATTTCTGTTGGTACGTCTCTGTCAGTGTAGGAACAATACTGAACCCAGGCCATGTGCTCGTAAATGCGCAGCATGATGGATGTAAATTTGTTCAAGGCAAACCTCATGTTGCTCGGCAGGGGCAATCAGGTGTTCAGGAATTCCGATTGTCTTCGCACAAAGTTGCATGCTCATGTTGAACTTCGGCATCCTGAACCTGATGATTCCCACGTATTCGATCAATCTGAATGAACTTATAGCTGATAATTTATGCATTTTTCGAATCTACTGCCCCGGCCATCCGACGACGGTGGTGGCTTTGACCCGTTAATTGCACACACCATACGGCCGGTATTATTATTTTATTTTTATTTATTGGCTGCGAGCGATCAATGCCCTGGCTGGCAATCGACAGCCACCAGTGAGATCGCTATCCGAATGCGCGAGCTCGCGGAGATTTATGATCGATCGTGTCGGTTCACGACTCGGAATGACTTTTGAATGGAAAAATTGATCATCTTGGTGTCCGCGGTAGTTTATTTCGGACGATCGGTCCATTGGAGGTCACGGTGTTCATATCAGTGATCGCGAGGTTGTCTGGACCGATGGGAAGAATAGAAATGATATTGATGAGCATTTAATCAGCTCAGTCAGAAAAGTTATCTGGAAATCAGAGCTTTTTTTAGAGGTCATGATGGTTTTCAGATGAATATCAGATGCAGCCTTTATTGTATCGCCGATTTGTCCATGAAGAAAGTTATTGTGTGATACTTACACAAATGTATCCTAGATATGCGTTGCAAAAATGCTTAAAAAAGAAATGTGTCGCATAGGGTAGATTTAACAGTAATGGAAAATGTACAAAATATGACGAATAGCTTAAACATACTAGACTGATGCAAATTCTGAAAACCTAACTCTTTGGTGTTGTAACATTAGGAAATAAGGTCCTTATTCGTGATGATGATGTGATATTAGTCTACCACTTATAGTAGCAGTCCAATGGCAGTGGGCTCTCCTTCCCATTAGATTAGATCAAGCTAACAACTTCTGATTTCCCTCACATGTCACTGAGTTAAAAGCCAAAATCGTATTGGATGGACGAAAGGCGAAAGCCATCTAAACATATCCACGTAATGGAATAGAATCTCCTTCTATAACATGATCAAACTTTGATCATGTTATTGAAGGAGCTTTATTCCACTGCATAGACGTGTTTAAAAGATGTTCACCTTTCGCCCATCCAATACGTTTTTGGCCTCTTAATACAGTGACATGTGACAATTGGTCAAGAAGCAAGCAAAACGATGATGCCCCAATGAGCGGGGAGAAGATCCTGCCCATTATCCACAAAATGTTAATAATAGGAAGTTGGCATTCTCACTCTTCCCATCCAAATCGTTTCAACAGAGTGCCCTGATGATCCCTCACAATCTCCTGAATTTTTTTTTAAGTTTCAATAGAAAAATGTATAATATGATGTACCTAAAGGGTGGAACGGTAAAAAATGAGTCAGACATGATTAAGGGCACACTGATTATTTTATTTCTTTTTGTAGTTCGTCGCCTAAAAAATACAGGAAAATTATTTGATTAGGCTTTCGATTACCAAATGTGAACAGTCGGGCTTTACGTTTGACGCCTTCCATCATGTTTCTGTACAGCAGTTATATCCACCTTTATTTGATGCTGAACGCCAAATTGTGTATCTGCATGTTTGACCGGTTTCTCTTTAGATGCCCACGTTTTCAAATGGGCGCAGCTCCGGCGAGTTTGAAGGGTTTTGCTCCTTGGGTGCAATTTGCATACTATTGGCACCATACCATTTTTCCGTAGTGGTAAGAAGCGAGGTCTGACCAAACAGCTCGTAAGAACTGTGTTTCTTCAAGAAAGGCAATAAGCATTTTTGCAAGTATTTCCTTTACATAAATATCTTGGTTGACAGCTGTCACGAAATTTTTGATGTTTATCCCACAGGTGTCCATTATGACGCAATCAAACTTGGTCAAAAAACTCGTGTACAACTTACGCGCTTTGCTTTTGGCTGTTGTTGTATGGGACTTTCCCAATTTGTTTCCGATATCGCTGATGAAAAGGTTAGGATTGCGTTTGAAAATGCTGGACACTATTCTTCCGGTCACTGCAGCTTACTGGTTTCGGTTTCCTCCTAATCGCGGCTTCCTGGCAGTCGTCAGACGTTCTCCGAACACTTTTATAACATTCATCACGGTTGATTTGGCGATATTAAGTAAATTTGCCAAGTCGGCGTGGGCATAATTTGGATTTTGGTTATGAGCCAGCAAAAATTTGATTCACTGCTCTTCTTGCTTCGACGCCATTTTGACAACTGAATAGAAAATGTCAAAAACAAAATACAGTCAACAACAACCAAATGAGGGGTGTTCAAGTTTTTTAAATGCAATATTAACAAAAATACGTTATCATTGAGTCGACCAAGTCTTGGACGTTCCATCCTTTATGAAAAGCATAAAATCATGGTAGTTGGACATCTGGACCTGACATTGGTACTGAAATCTAAATTTTTTAATCTATTAAATTTAACTACTTTAAAACACAGTAAAAATAAACGATTTTTTCATTTTTGGGACGAAATATAAGGAACCGACCGATTTAAGACCTAAGATCTGAATAATAAGAATGTTGTTATCATATATTTAAAGTTTGCATTAAAAAAATGAACAAAAGTTGCCGATTTTTCATGGGTTTACCTTCACCCGCACTGTCGAAACTACCCATGCAGCACCAATCATAGTACCACATGAGTCAGCAGACAAAATTTGACAGCTCTATCAGTCGAACTCTAACCGTGATGGCAAAAACCAGTGAAGCATCTCCGTTCAGAAGTGTGCGCGTTCAAAGAACGGCACCCCGCCGCGTCGAAGACGGTTCATCGTGCGGCACTTTGTGGACACCGGATACGCCCGTTCCGGCATCTACAACATCTTGGAACTAATAGACAACAATCAGAGCATCGAAAGAAAGCCAGGCGAGAAGTTCCAGGCTGGAGGATGCTGGAGAGGAAGATCAAGGGAAGAGTGGCTACATAGCTGCGTGCGCTTGGCCAGGAGGTCGGTTCAACTACCTGGCGAACGTGAACATACATGTCAGGAAGCGGAATGCACGTCCACTAGTTTCGGAGCTTCAGGCAATGACGCAGCGGCAGCGGCTGGATAAGATGGTCAACTCGATATTCCCGATGAATCGTGACGTGGCGGTGGTGATGGACGAAGAGACCTATGAAGTGAGCCCCGAAGGGAACTTCATTTCACACACCAAGTTCCCCAAGAAGGTGCTGCTGTGGCTGACAATCAGCGAGAAAGGGATGTCAAAGCCGCTCTTCTTTCGCTCCGGATTGGCCGTGAACGGGGAAATTTATAGTACGAAATGCCTGCCGGAAGTTTATGGGCCAACCTGAAGCGTAAGATCTACTCCAACAATTTTGTCGCAAAAACTGAGGAGGAATCGATAAATAAAACGAAGAAAGAACTAAAAAACATGCCTACACGCATGGTTTCGTCCGCCATGGTCATGTTCCGGTTAACGATCAGAAGGCCACTCGCAAGAGCGAAGAATTTGAATGCAAGTAAGCTTAAATAGTAATCATTCATGGGAAATTTATCAAGAGCAATTATCTGTCATAGCTTTTTTTACCACCATTCGAAAAAAAAAGTCCATTTTTTTTAATGCAAACGTTATTCGTACAACAGTTTTCGGATTAAGCTACGTATGCACCTAATTTACATTAACGGTTGATGCACTAACCTTTGTATTTTTCTTATATTGTCTGCAAATAACTTTGTAAAAGATCATATAATCTAATTAACTGTTTTAAAAATTAGTGGCCAAGGACGAAAACAAAAAATTGGAAATTTGAATTTTCCGATAACTTTAGTTTTCTACGTAGTAAGCCGCAGTAAAAATTTAGTAAGACGTAATGGAAAATATGCAAACAGACACCTTATGAACTCATGGTATGTGGATGTCCCGGGGTGAAAAACTCCGGGATTCTCTCATTTCCCAGTATTCCCGGATAATCAATCAATAATGAAAAATAAACATAAAAATACATAATGTGATCAGTTCATAAAATAATTAATACATAATGTGATCAGACTATGTAAGGGTTAATTTATAAAGGTTGTGGTTATTGTATAGGCCTAACAAACAAAATTGCTTAAAGTGCTAGTTATGCAACCTCTATAAGCTAAGGCCTGTATCATTATTTATGAGTACACCTTTAAATTGCTGTATTCAAATATGTTTTATTTATTTTGCTACTCAAATTCATTTACTTTGTTTATTGACCATCAAAAAAGACTATTACATCAGTTTTCATTTATTTTTCATAACTCTGGCCAGCTCCGCACCTTCTTCTTGATGTTCCTCATGATGTTTTGCACAACGGTTCCGTCGATGGTTTTGCTTACGTTTACCCAGTATTTTTTTAATTCGATAATGTCATCTACTCCTCTAGCCTTCTTCCGCAGCATTTCTTTCATCGAAGCCCAAAACTTCTCAATGGGCCTTATTTGCGGACAATTTGGAGGATTCATCACCTTTTCCAAAAATTGAACATTGTACTCTTCAAACCAGTCCAAGGTGGTACGCGCATGGTGGCTGAATGCCAGCGTCGAACCTTTGAGTTTTTGGTTAAGTGACAGAATTTGTTTCTGCAAGCATTCCGTCCGGTACATTTCGGCGTTTATATTTGCAGTAGTGAAAAAAGCTTTTTCCAAAAAATTTTCGCCAAAAATCGATTTTTTCAAATTTGGGATATCCCTTCCACGCTTCCAGTGTAAAACTGGCCCCCTATAGTCCACTTTGACGCACGCCATGTCATCAATGATAATGCACATGTCATTCTGGACTGCACAGACACTAAAAGCTTCTTTTTTTTCTTATTTTCTTAGCGACAATCCCTTTTCAGTGCAGTACTTGGACACAATCAATTTTCGCTTTATTTCCGTAACACCTCGGATTGTTCCGAAGTAAAACTTTATCTTTAATGACGGTTTTCGTTTGTTTACAAGGCAAGTAAAACATTGATACTAAACAGCTGTCAAAATAAGTCATAGTCTTTTTCATTCAGATCCTCAAAGGTGTACTCAGAATTAACAATGCAGTCCTTATTATTTTTATAGTAGTGGCTATTATTTTTTAATTTTTAAACAAGGATCAATGTTTGCACCAGGTTAAAAGAATGAGAGCATAACAGTTTAATTTTCGGCTGCCCTAACTAATGAATATCGAAGCTCTTTGATAGAGTTGACATTCGATTGCTACTTTTGAAACTTAAGCGTGTGGGTTTAACCAGGACACTATTAAAATGGATCGAATCTTATTTGACAGATAAGGTCTGTATCCGCAATAATCCGGACACCTCAAAACATTAATAAAACATAAATTTCGCATTATATTTCCGTCGTAGTTGTTTATTTCAGATTCATGGGATGTGTTTTAACAATTCGTGAAGACAAAACATAGTTATTCGTTATTTGCATAAAATTTTCGAACTTTGCGCTTAACTCCGTCCATTAGGGTTTGTACTGACTCTTCAAAAATCGTAGAAGCCGTCTTTGTCCAAATTTTCTGGAAGTGTTTGATGTCTTTGATTCCTTGCTTCTTTCCAAAATGCTTCCGCTTCATCAGAGCCCAATATCTCTCGATTGGTCGTAGCTCTGGGCAATTTTTGGTACAATGTTCACTTGATTTGCTTGGTACCACTCCATCACAGTTTTAGCATAGTGGCATGATGCCAAATCGGTTCAGAACAAAGGTTTTTCTTTGTGACTTTTGATGAAAAGGTAGCAATCGCTTCTGCAGACACTCTTTCCGATGGATCTCCTTGTTGATTGTGCCTGTAGTGACGAAAGATTTACTCTTTTTGCCACACGTGCAAATTGCTTGCCACACAAGGTATTTTTTGGAAATTTCGATGCCTTCTTTCGTTCTGGAAATGCTCACCTATAGCATTTCTGGCCATAGCAGAATAAAAAGCCAGCCCTGGAAGCTGCTTGAAATCCTCCAGGACATAAGTTTTATCGTCCATAACAACGCATGAAAACTTCGACAAATATTCGCAGTACAAACGTCGAGCCCGTGATTTTGCTGCCAAGTTCTGTTTGTCGTTGCAATTTGGAACTGTTTTTACTTTATACGACATAAGTCCCAAACGTTGTCCCAGATTTTTGGACAAAACCAGGCGACATCCCTATTTTACGAGCCACCGTTCGAATGGAGCAGATTTGGGTTTTTTGTTAATATCCTTTTCACCTTGAGGTGCTTCACTGAACCAGCGCGTCCAATGTATTTGTCACTTCTCGGTTTCCTCTCCACCGTCAAACGTTCCGAAAATGATTTGAGCACATCGCGAATAGTGGATTTAGGCAAATCCAATGTTTTTGCAAGGTCTCCGTATTGACAAGTCAGGATTTGTCGTACGCCCGTACAAAATTCGCTCGCGCACTTGTTTTTCGTTCGTCCATCTTGAATACTAAACATGAAATGTAAACATCAATCATAGTCTATTTTCATCACAGACTCTCAGCTATACCACAGTGAAATGTTTCATTCCTACGTGGAATATTTCAAATTGATGAACAATGATTTGAAGGTGTCCGGATTAATGTGGATACAGATTTTAAAACACAGGTGGTACGATTCAAAGGAAAGATCTCTGGAGCACTTAATGTCACCTCAGGAGTTCCACAGGGATCTCATTTAGATCCTCTTTTATTTATTATTTTTGTTGATGATGTTAATATTGTGTTAAATTATCTTAACGTTATTATCTATGCTGGTGATGTGAAACTGTACATGGGAATCTGTGGATGGTTAGATCTGCAACATTTTCAAAGTTAAAAGTCTGCTTGGTATTAATATTAAAAAGTGTAATACCATATCATATTCGAGAAAACTAAGATAACTTCACTTAGAAACAGTTGTGTCTAAAGTTATTAAAATAACACATATAACTTTATTTTATAATATAATTGGAATTTTTTTGTGTGATCTAGACCAAAATTACGAGCAATCCAGACTTCGAATACATGGAAGAGTTAGTTATTTTAGGATATAAATATATTCTTCCATTTGAACCCCTTAACGGTATTCTCAATCATTTATTCTTCAGTTGTTTAAGTAAAAAAAACATGGTGTAGCTTCTGAATTATTCTAATTGGTTGTTCCAAAGGATTGAACACTTTTGTTGAAGGTATATGGGACATTGTTGTTTTACTTGTAATGCCAATCAAGCATCCTCTTCACAGTTCGTAGGTTCACCCCTTGAACTAATAAACAGCTAATAGTTTAATTTAATATTAAATATATCAGAAACGACATGTTGAATCTCTTTAACAAAACAAAATCCAATCCAATCCTTTTAAATTTAGTAATATTTAATTATGTGGAATTCAGTTCTTTTTGAATTCTAAATAAATAATGTTTCAGTAAACAAAAAAAAAACGCTCAAAATACTGCTGTTACTATTGTGCAGAGATCTATAATTTCAAAATGTCTCCATAGATAAATATCATAGAAGCACTTCACGTGTTAAAAATGGATTCATAATTATTATAGCTGGTTGTTGGAAGGAGATTCTTTATATCCCTGTGGCTACGTATAAGTGATGTTGCCTATTCATCCACTCAACCCCTTGCTGGCCCTTCATACAATGGCATGATTAGGATAATCAATGGTTATTAAGGCTTGATCAAGTCCTAGAGAGAAGAAACCCCATTGTTGTCGGGCTTAGTTTCCGTGCTACAATGGGTGTGGTAGTATATATCATACATCATACATACAAAACTTGCTCGAAAAAGATAGTTCACTGAAGAAAAGATTTCGTCTGAATTATCTGACTACTATGCAAACTAACTCCAGCCTCAGATCAGTTGGTCGTGTTAACAAATCTGTGCCATTCATAGAACCACAAAAGGAGGACAGTAACAACAGTATACTTTTATTAACAAGACCGTAGTAAACTCACTTCTACTCATACTAACCTCTTTATAAGCAACAGGTGCGGATAATCAGTTAATCCACAGTAATCAAATCATAGAACATTGCTTTCGAATACATAGAATCTAATTCCCAGGAATTCGATTCCCTTTGGCTTATTCGATCAATACTTCACCGGTCAGCCCTATCAACTCAAACACACACACTCTTGAACCCCACATCGAGGTCAGCTCGTGGACAGCAGCTTTAAATCACTCAACGGGTTCATTTAAAATCAAACAACCTGCGAGTCGATTCTCGGTGGGGCGGTCAACTCAACAACCACACGGTTTTGTTCCAGATTCAAAGTGCAACAGAATCAGTAACCTGCACAAACCGGTCAGTGTGTGCGGCGGCGGCGGCGGTGGTGTTTAGAATCAATCTCTAATAACCGAGCGTAGCGAAGGGAACTCGGCTCTAAGAATATTCTGATGCCAATTGTTCTCGCGCGCCACTCGCACGCCAAGGATATCAACTATCGAATGTGCGAGGGATGCGAAACACTGCGTCGGCAATCTACGCGCTCGATTGAACTCGACTCGTTGGCGACTGATTATTATTAAACTGTGCTACGAGAGACTCACTTAGAATGTGACGTTCCAAGCGCCGGTATGATTTATGGCACCGTTTAAGGGAACGGAAGGCGGAGTGATTTTCGAATGGCGCAGTCAAACTGGGCTCCAGTTGATTGTTTTTTAATTGAGTAGGAAGTTGTGTTTGGAAACGTTTCTCGATTACATTTCAGGATCGCGAGGTATGTTGCCGAGAAATGGGCATCTCGAGATTGGTTCCGAGACCCAATCATTGTTTTGTTCCAGGATTTTGTGATTTGTGTTATCGTTCAGAGCATTAGACTCTGAAGCACACAATTCTGTGGTATTGAAGGATCCACAACTTCACCTCTCACTTCACAATCTCGCGAATGGCTCTATGGATGATCCTGACTCTATGATCATATTCCTAAAGGGTGATACGGTCAAAATTTGGTCAAGGGAAAACGCGTGTAAATCGGTGAAATCGTTTATTTAAAAATCAAATTAAATTTCTTTTTCAAGTTCAATTAGTATAAAAATTCAGGAAAAATATTCAGTTAGGCTTCCGCTTTTCCAAATCCGAATTGCCGGGCCTTACGCTTGACCCCTGCCATCAGATTTTGTACAGCCACCTTGTCCACCTTCTTCGCCGCAGAAAGCCAGTTTGCCTTGAACTGCTGCTCGTCCTTAGCAGTTTTTTTGGTCTTCTTTAGGTTCCGCTTGACAATAGCCCAGTATTTCTCAATTGGGCGGAGCTCTGGCGTGTTGGGAGGGTTCTTGTCCTTGGGAACCACCTGCACGTTGTTGGCGGCGTACCACTCCATGGCCTTTTTACCGTAATGGCAAGATGCCAAATCCGGCCAAAACAGTACGGAACAACCGTGTTTCTTCAGGAAAGGCAGCAGACGTTTATTCAAACACTCTTCACGTAAATTTCTTGGTTGACAGTCCCGGAAGCTATGAAAATGCTGCTTTTCAAGCCACAGGTACAGATGGCTTGCCAAACCAGATATTTCTTTGCGAACTTTGACAGTTTCGTGTGCTTGAAAATATCTGCTACCTTTCCCTTCCTTTTGCCGTATAAACTCCTGTCCCGGAAGCTGCTTGTAGTCGGCTTTGACGTAGGTTTCGTCGTCCATTACCACGCAGTCAAACTTCGTCAGCATCGTCGTGTACAGCCTCCGGGATCGCGCTTTGGCCGTCGTATTTTGTTTATCATCGCGATTTGGAGTCACTACCTTCTTGTAAGTCGATAGTCCGCCTGTTTTTTGGCTCGATGCACGGTTGTAGACGATACACCCAGCTTATTTGCGGCATCTCGGAGAGATAGGTTAGGGTTTCGCTTGAAACTACCGGCAACTCTCTTTGTCGTCTCAGCGGCTTCCGGTTTTCGATTTCCCCCGATCCAGACTTCCTGGCTGTCGACAAACGTTCCCCAAACACTTTAATTACATTTGTAACGGTTGATTTGGCAACTTTTAGCGATTTTGCCAACTTTGCGTGCGAGTAGCTCGGATTTTCGCGATGCGCGAGCAAAATTTTGATACGCTGCTCTTCTTGCTTGGACGGCATTTTGACAACTGAAGAGTGAATTCCAAAATCAAAATAGGAGCAACATTCTACACAACACACACCTTCAAAATGAGGGGTGTTCAGGTTTTTTAAATGCAAAATTGAAAGAAATACGTCAAGTTGATATTGACCAAATTTTGACCGTATCGCCCCTTTACTGCATGCTTATAACATAACGAAATGTTTTGTTCAAGTTATTGTTAACATCGCAAATACTAAATACGTGTAATGAAGCTATTTCAGCCATGAAGAAAACATGCAATAGACTTGCATATGACAAACGAATGTTCTACGAGATTATAATTTTACATTCTATATGAAACACGGTATGACCAAAGTATAAACAAGACTTCTTCATGGCGAAACGATATCATAGACTAATGTAATTTAATGCGTTAAAGTTGATTGTATATAACCTTTTCAATGGGAAATTATAAGTGATTTACGCATGGAAGTCAAAATTGTACATGCGGCCTCACAGGTTAGCAGTGAAATTTTCCCACTTTACCTTGCCCTTATTTCATGCTATCGATTGGACTGAAAAACGTAGAAGGTAATCCTCGAATAGTTTTATTATTGATTTTTTGTGAGATTTCTTCATGGAACTCACAAAACTGACGGCGATTTTTCAAAATGATGTTTACAGTGCGGGTCAAAACATGAGTTAATGTTTTGAATTTTAAATGTTCGTGCTTTCTTTTTCTGTTTTGTTTTTGTGAAATTGAACAGAGTAATGACATTTAATCCCGGCTGGTTTCTGGTTCCTGCCACAGCCTCAAAACCCAACGAAAATGTGCCTTTGCTTATATATCAAACTAGTACTTTTTTCGTTTACAAACAACTAGCATACACGCTTTTTCCATATGCTATTTCCAACAACTGCAAAATTGAGTACGTTTGGCTCAAATCACTCAAACGTGAGTACTTAAATGCCAAACAAATATCAACCAAATATTATCATTTTTACCCTTTTGGCCAGACTGAGTGATTTTTGACTCAAAAGTGAGTAGCTTCAAAATAACGTGGGCGTCGCTTGCGTTCATCTTCAAAATATATTTAAAATGACATACAAGTCACGCAGTTTGAACTATACTACTAAGAGGAATTAGAAAACAAACTCAAAACTAAGGTGACTCTAATATCTCAGGTGGTCGCCAATATAAGAATATCAGTGTTTAAACGCACACTAATACAATCCATGTTCCATGTTCCCCAATCTATGTTCCCATGTTTAAACGCACACTAATACAACCCATATCAAGTAAATTAAAGAGTTTGGCATACTGGAAGTTGTCTCCTTTACGCCTGGCTGTAAACAAACCGGTTTAACCCATTCCGTTTACATTAATATATGACTCTTCACTTCTAGGCAAAAATGCAATCAACAATTGTCATTATGTACGTTATACACTAATGAGTGTTCCTTATTATTCAATACCAACTTCACATACTCGTCTTCAATACCAACTTGTAGTGTCTATGAGAGTACACTCAGTAGCAAAAAAAAAGCCGAGCAAAATTTTGCTTTCAAAAAATGCTTTGTTCAACCTACTGTAACTTTGTCAATTATCAATATTTTTAGCTGAAACTTTCACCACACGATAAACAATGTATAGACCTTTTGTGGTCGAAATTATATGTTGATCAGGCTCATAAACTTAAGGGACGCACCAACGTGAGTATTTCCATGTTTCACCCGATATTGACCGTGCTGAAATATCGGTGCAAAAAAAGCCGAGGTGAAAAATGGAAATACTCACGTTGGTGCGTCAACTTTGACGCCAACTGTAGTCCAAACCACTTGATAAAAACAGTTCAAATTTCGTCCACATTATTTCGTATGTATTTTTAGGCTATAGTGAAATTTAAAATATGTTATCTAAATTTTTCACAGAAATACGGCGTTTGGAAATTGGTATGCCCAAAAATGACTTTTTTCACATATGTAATGAAAACTTAAAATTTATAAGCCTGATCAACATAAAATTTCGACCACAAAAGGTCTATACATTGCTTATAGTGTGGGTAAAGTTTCAGCTAAAAAAATTGATAATTTACAACGTTACAGTAGGTTGAACATAGCATTTTTTGGAAGCAAAATTTTGCTCGGCTTTTTTTTGCTACTGAGTGTATATGTAAGAGAATAAAGAAAATCGTATTAAACAAACAAATACATACAATTGTGTTTTATTTGTTTGGCTAGATTTCAATCCTCTTAAGAGTAGATATTTAAATATCGTAATAAACAAACGTAAAGTTAGTAGTTACATTTGTTTGTATTTTATTTGTATGACTAAAGGGTGTCCACGATGAAATTGCCACACTATGAAATTGCTCTAACTTTTTAACCGTTGGGTAGAATTTAATGAAAATTTGGGTGGATTTAGTTCATAGTGCATTATTTACATCCTGCAAGTTTTAAAGTCCTGTGATCAAAACTCGCGGAAATGGAGTCGAAAGAACAGCTCGTGCGTGATAAAATCTTGCGCATTCATCACGAGAACAAGGATCTCTCGCATCGTTCCATCGCTAAAACGTTGGGAATCGCGAATTCCACGGTGTCGCGAGTGATTAAGCGGTTCGAGGAACGGTTGACCACCGATCGGAAGCCCGGAAGTGAAGGAAAAAGTATTCCGTACAACACCGTAAATCACAACCGCGTAGTTGGGGCCTTCAACCGAAATCCGAACGCCTCCGTTCGGGATGTGGCTAAGAAGCTGCACCTAAGCCGAAGTTTTGTCCAGAAGGCCAAAAACTAAGGCTGGGCTTCGAACGTTCAAGGTACAAAAGGCCCCTAATCGCGACGAGAAGCAGAACAAGTCCGCCAAAACCCGTGCCAGGAAGTTGTACCTCAACATGCTGACGAAAGTTGAATGCTGCATCATGGACGACGAAACATATGTGAAGGCCGACTTCAAACAGATCCCCGGCAACCTGTTTTTCACGGCCAAGGATAAGTTCAGCGTTCCGGAGCATGTCCGCACTCAGAAGATGTCCAAATTTGCGATAAAATTCCTGGTTTGGCAAGCTATCTGCACGTGCGGGAAGCGGAGTGCACCTTTCGTGACCCAGGACACGATGAACGAACAGGTGTACATAAAAGAGTGCCTCCAGAAGCGGCTGCTTTCTCTCCTGAAGGCCCACAACGTCCCAACAATCTTCTGGCCGGATTTGGCCTCATGCCACTACTCCAAGGACGTGCTGAAGTGGTATGCGGACAATAAGGTCAATTTCGTGCCGAAAATGTTCAACCCTCCCAACACCCGGAGCTCCGCCCCATCGAGAAGTACTGGGCGATTATGAAGCAGCACCTTCTTAAACGACCTAAGGTAGTGAAGACAGTCGAGGAACTGAAGAAAGTATGGGTTTACATGCAAAAACGGTTGATTCACAGGTTGTGCAGAATATTATGGCCGGGGTTATGGCCAAGGTGCGGGCATTTGCGTATGGACTATAAATAAAATACGAGTAAAATGGTAAAATGAAGTTTAATAGTTATTTCTCAATCCCTGAAAATTTGATGGCAATCGGATGAAAACTCGAATTTTGCGAATCAATTTTGTGTGTGGCAATTTCACCGTGGACACCCTTTATATTTCATACCTACTGAAAGTAAATGTGTAAAGACTAAGGAAACACTCAAATAGATAATGAGTAACTTAATATATTAACTTAATATAGCCCCTTACTCGCCTGGCTTTCATACCTGCTTTGCTACATATGTAGCACAGACCTGTTCGTTCAAACTGGTTTGAGTGTGGATGAGGATATGTATTACATGACACACATACACTGGAATACCGGAAAGAGTCAAGAACACATATCGCTATGATTCGGGATTCACTCCGCAAACGTTGTAGAAGGTACACAGAAAAAAATAATTAATTTTAACAAGCGCGTAGAATTTCCCCTCGTGTAATTCCAAGCCAACGGAGCGTAAACAACGATATTGCTTGCAATCTTTCATACAACAGGCTTGATTTAGGCGTTATCTAGCTTAAATTTACATTAAATATCCCATTATTTTCTGCCAAATCTAGCATTCCCTTAATGTGCATTAGATAACGCAGAAAATTCAGTGTTTTTTTTATCAGTGTATTTATGGAGTAGCATTGTTTATAGGTGATCTTATTTATCTTATCTTATTATTTTACAGCAGATATAGAAACTTTGTTCTTGTTAATTCATGGTCCAGGAAAAGCTTAAATTATAAACACTCTTAAAAATAACGAATATTACGAGTGATGTTATCCCTGTTGTACGTAAATGCATTGAGACTTAAAGATTAATATGACTCAATCGTATGTTCTAGTGGAAGTATTATTAAGGGGACCCTGCCCTGGATTTGGGCAAAAATAAGGCAAAGTGTATTTTTTGTGGGAGAGTGAAAAGGCGTACGAATTTCGGGTTTTGACGATTAAATTCAATTATTATTCAAAATTTCAGAGCGGTAAATTGTGAAAATTCAAAATGGCGGCTAAAAAGTGGCGATTTCCGTAAGCCTTTGCGCGCAAAACATGGGGCGACAACTTCAAGCCTTCAGCCTCTTGTAGTGAACACAAATCAAATCTAGTTATCATTTCTGAAAGATAATAAATTTTTTTATGGCTTGAACTAAATTTTAGACAATGCAAACTTAAACTCGTTGCAAAGTGATCATATGAACTGAAAAATTTAATGTTTCGCTACTTTTTTTCATTTCAACCGTGTTCAAAAATTATAAATAAATAATAACTAATGCCAATTTTTAGTTCAAGCCGTACAAAAAATTATAACCTTCCAAACTAGTATTTGATCGAGGGAATCGGATTAGTAGTTCAAGCCCGGGGCTTGAAATTAGATTGAAAAACATGGTTTCGAGAAATCGCCATTTTGTAGCCGCCAACAACAATTACTGCTTAATGCTCGAAAGCTAAAGGTGCAGTCTAGAAGAAGTGAAATGTACGAAATGTTTTCAAATTCAACTTTAGTGATACACGGTTACGCAGCGTAACATCCCTAAAATATATTCTGACGAAAGTCAACGACCGGGTTTCGGACTATTTTATGTAAAATATCCTCAAGCATTTGGTTATGAAGGAATTAAATGAACCATACTGCACAGATAATAAGAAACATTGAATTTTCTGCTTTATCTAATGCACATAAAGGGAATGCTACATTTTACAGAAATTACTGGGATATTTCGTGTAAATTAAACCTCGATATCGCCTAAATCGCGTCTATTGGACACAGAAAAAATTGATTAATTTTAACAACGTGTAAAATATCCCCTCGTTTGAATCCAAGCTAGAGGAGGCGTAAACAACAAGATTGTTTGCAACGTTTCATCCGCCATACAACAATATTTGTAATCTTTCATACAACAGGCTAGATTCAAGCGTAATCTGGCTTGAATTTACATGAAATATCCCACATTATTTTGCCAAATCTAGCATTCCCTTTATGTGCATTAGATAACGCAGAAAATTCAACGTTACTT
>JASCZW010009163.1:0-67535 GCA_034211315.2 Aedes japonicus
GTAAATTAATCAAATTTGAAATTTTGCATGGTTTTCTACTTGAGCCGTCGTCAAGATCACAAAGAAAAAGTTTATTTTGAAGTTTACTTTGATTCTAGTTGTGTAATTGATACATTTGTTACTTAGGACCTATTGCATTTACATTTGTAGATTGGACCTGTGAGATTGGTCTTCTGTCAAGTTAGAATATTCATTGGACTTTTTTGTTTGCGATAAGGACTAATCGAAAAATGTTCACATTAGCTTCCTTCTAGCTTTATTTTTGTACTCTTGTATATGCATTTTTGTATCTTTGCAATAAGCAAAACTTCAAAAAAAAAATTGTCTATTGTATTTGAGAACCTCAAAAACTGGCTACATAGTTAATCGGATTATTGTATCAGGTGCACTTATTACTTCAAATACTTGCTTTTACGCGTAAATGGCAAGGGTTAGTGCACAAACTGTATGAACTTATGGTTATTTTAAACCCACATATATAACATTAAGGTGGACCCCATAGTGGAAGCGATTGCGACGCGACCCGACGTGATGCGACACGATCCTAATCGGATCGATAATCGACAAGATTTGATACCCATAGTGAACGCGATTAGAAGCACTTTTCACGGAGGAAAATGAACCGTAAATCATCTCCATATCATTTCCATTCGCTTCGATAGATCCATCTTCCGCCATAATGCACACGAATTTTGAAAATTTTGGACAATAAGTCGAAGCGGTTTGGTTTCGATAAAAAAAAATGCTAAAAAAGAAGAAGAAGAAGATATATGATCGCGCGACACCGAGGGACAACAAGGTGCACGTCCTGTTCGATCGCAGGAAATCGCTCATCGCGTCGAGTCGCGTCGCGTCCACTATGGTGTGTAAGCTATGTTTTCGCTTTGTTTAAATGTACGGAGGTTGGTCGCGCGAAATCGCGCGATCTGTCAAACTTCGCATCGCGTAGCGATCGCTTCCACCCTGGGGGCGCTCTAAGACTCCTGGTTTACATATCACGCAAATCATTCTTATAGGAATGGGTGCATGGCGATGGTAATTTGTAATTCACCCAGCAAATAGGCTTCAAAACAGGCATAAAAAATGTGTGAAAATTTCGTTAAAAAGGATTAAACAAGATTACCGTGCAATAACAGACCAACGCATCTTATTTTGTTATTTTTGTACCTGCTAAAACGCAACAAAGCTCACATTAGAAAATAAGATGCATTGGTCCTTTATTGATTGAGGTTTATGCCGATTTGTGCGATTTTCGATTGAATAAATATGTAGCGGATGTTGGGGTTCTCAAATATGATGGGCCACTGTTTGCTAAATGCAAGAATTAGGGGGTTCAAGAGTTCAACAAAAAAGCTAATACAGAATTACTGTGAACATTATTTTACTAGAGCATACCGCAATTACAATAGTCCAATGTACATTCTCACTTGGCAAAAGACCAATCTAACAGGTCCAATTTACAAATGCAAACGCAATAGGTCTTAAGTAACAAATGTATCAATTACACGCCTACAATCAACCTAAACACCAAAGGAAAAAATTTCTTCATAATCCTGACGACGTTTTACATAGAAAATCTTACAAAAAATAAAAATTACACAAGTGAGTTGCAATTACGATTTGAACAAAGAATATTAAAATTTTTGATCCTATTTTTTCGATTTGAGCCAAATGTTGCTTGAAGTAGTTAAATATTATTCATCCAAACGAAGAACTTTTTGCTTGTTTTCATTCTTCGCACAATCAGAACAAGCGTTTTGAGAATAAAACATGTAGGTCCTATGTACATCTGTCAAAATTTTAGACAAACATTGTACATTGGACAAGCGATGACAAAACAAGCAAAACAATGCATTAGGTCCTAAGTAACAATGAGAGATTCTCTTCGTCGACTTTCTCTTTGGTTAATAGCTTGTCTATTAAACGATTTGGTGATGTTTTCAACGTATTGAATCCTTAGTCACTTTGTATACCGTACTGTACACGGTGTTCAATAAGTTCGGATGCACTTCAAATTTGTTAAAAAAATGAAAACATGTTTTTTATTTTTGGTTTACAAGGAACGTTTACAACATTTCTCTTGGAATGATCCCCCTTTGTACTCTTAACGAGCTTCAAACGTTTCTCGAACGCGTCGCAGGACAGCACGCACAGACTGCATGGGCATTTCGTCCCAGATTTTGAGAATTACCGTCTTGAAATAGATCCAAAGTGCTGACCTTGTATTCGTTCAGCTTCGCCATCATATAGGACCAAACAAAAAGTCGAGAGGATTCAAGTCCGGGGAGCTGGGAGGCCACAAAGTTTTGTCCAGAAAGTCGGTTCAGTTGTCCCGACACCAGGCTTGAACCACATTTGCCGTATGGGCTGGTGCACCGTCCTGCTGGAACACGTAGTGCTCATCGCCGTAGAGGCTTCGGAGACTGGGGCAACAACCTTTTCCAAAACCTCAGTTTTGTAGTACGCCGCGTTGATTTTGACGTTTTTTCAATAAACACCAAGGGTAGCTTACCACGTTTGCATACTGCCCCCAAACCATCACCGACGCGGCACTTTGGAACCGGGGATGTTTATATTGGATTCAGGAATGCTGTCCCTCGATGGCGCCCACACCCGGTCATTTTGCACGTTGTGCGGCTGCTGCAGCACGAACGGTTTCTCGTCCGAAAAAACAAACTCCTGACCAGCGTGCCGAGAGAGGATCCTCTTAGCTCGATCCAACCGCTTTTTGCTGGTAGCCTCCGAAACGCCATGGACCTTACGTTTTTGTAAGGCCTGAAACCAAGGTCCTTGGTGAGTATGGTGTGAGCGGTTCCAATGGAAACGTTGAGATCTGCAGCCGTTTCCGGATTGAGCGGTTCTTTTTGCGCCGAATCGCTCCCTCACGATCTTGATGACCCGTGGCGTCCTCGCTGAACGCGGCCGACCGGATCTCGCACGGTCATTGGTCGAGGACGTCTCCCGGTATCGCCTGATGGTCGTGTAGACAAGTTCCGCTTGACCCCATGCGATTTCAGCAGCCGGAATATATCGCCGGGTCGCTCACCGTTCAAAAAACGCTTAATTACGAAGTCCCGATACTCTTTCATCGCGCGTAACAAACGAACAACAACTAACAGAATGTTAACACCGCGCACATTCGGTAGCGTATGAATGAAGCTAAAGCTGACACCAATACCAATGCAGAATATGTACATGGCGCATACCTACGCAATGATGAAAACTTGTATTCGAACTTATTGAACACCGTGTATGTTGAAAATGGTTGAACATTGTTTAACATAGCCGCAGGATCCCAATGAGAAAGTCGTCAAAGAGAGTCTCTCAATGTTACTTAGGACCTAATGCATTGTTTTGCTTGAAAAGTCCAATGTACAGAGCTGGGGGATATCAGACGGCAGGTACATTGGACGTTTTGTTATCGCTCGTATTTTGATTTTTTTTAAATCTTAGAGCCTAATTTCGAAATGATTCAAATAAAGGTAATGGATTTCTGTCTGAATCGATATTCAACTCGATTTTGTTTATATTTTTACTTAGGACCTTATGCAATGTTTGGCTTGAATTGTCAAAATTCCGCTCGGTAGTATTGAACAAAATTCCGTAACCGCTTTACGTTTTAGGTCGATACTGGCCTTTATCGCTGAAGATAAATCGACAAAGATTTTTCATTAGAGCCTAACTGACAAACGTAAACAATGACTTTTTCCGTGAATTACTCGTCATTGAAAACTCGCCTAATCAATCCACCGCGGTCATTTCGAAGAGGAAGAGTTCATCTATCTAGATAGAATTGGAGGATTACATGGGCAGCTTTTGTGCCACGAGAAATTTACGGAAGAAGCCATTGTTTACGCTTGTCAGTTAGGCCCTAATGAAAAATTTGTTTCGTAATAAGCGAATCCGTTTGTTTATATTTATCAACTACCATGGAAGCCATACGGGATCAAATTTTAAAATTACATTTGCAAAAAGCTTAGACCGTATCAGATATTCAATAGCTTTAAGTAGTTTGGAGTGAGTAAGCGTTTTGTTTTTCGTAGGGGAGGATGGTACTAAATGCACCGTTTAAGCAATATCGTGAATTTCTAGGTCATTGAAGCTGAAATATAGGAATAAATAATTGAGTATGGTGCATTACGATGTTTTAGTTGTAGATCAAATGTGATTTTAATTCTAAACGATGGTTTTTCATGATATTTTAAACCTTTTCCAATATGATGCCAAGACGACTTCAGGGTAAAACGCCCGTTTTATTGCTCAATATGCACCCTAAAATTGGGTTAAAACGCACCACAACACTGCACTATGGTACGAATGAACAAATTTCGCGACAAAAATCGATAACTCAAAAACCATTAACTTTAGACTGATGATGTCTTCTGGAGATCTATCTTTTGATTTGGGTGGTGACTAGGTTGGTCCTTTTATACTGATAATAAAATTTTCAACTTTTTATTCATATGATTTAGAGGGTTTTTTTCGCTTGTACAGAATTGTAGATATTTTAATTTAATGAAACTTTGCATATGTAAATACATAAATATAATTAGAAAAATGTACATAAAATGATGTAAATAAATGTAAGTAAACAAATGTGAATGTGTTAACACAGACAAACATACATAACACTTGCAGTTTCTTTCATCGATTACGCATTGAACATCCACTTCAAATGTTTCTTAGTTGGTAATATCGCCACAGATAGCGCGTATACTCGATTTTCTTACGTTTAACGTTAACATACTACCGCCATTTATTAAGCTCAATCATCCATCACAGTGTGCTGAACAGAACGCGCAGGTGTATTAGTGACGATGATTTGTAATGTCAAATGTTCGATATGTTATGTCTGTTTGTCTGTGATATATTTTTTTATTAAAAAAAGGAAATGGATAAACATAAAAATATAAACATTTTCATAAAAAAAAAGTTAATGGTTTTCGAGTTATCGATTTTTGTCGCGAAATTTGTCCATTCGTACCATAGTGCACTGGTATATTATGCACCACATTAATGGGATAGCATGCACCGCTTGTAAAAAGTAAAAACACAGCTATAAAAAGTTACTCATTAGATGTGTAAAGTTGCAACATATCGCCACGTCCTCTTAGCTCTGTTTGGTTGTCAAGCAGCCAATGGCTATAGAATAAAGACGTTGCGCAAAACGTTGTGATATGTTGCCAACTCCTCATTATATACACGCTTAAAAAAAGTACCCAAAGGAGCAGTTAAATGTGGGTAGCACGTTGGGTTTATTTGTGTTTATCTACCATTGGGTTCAAATTACTTACTTTTGAGTAGAATTTTACCAGAAGTAAGTTTTATATACACAACATTGGCTTCATGCATTTAACCGCTCCACTGAGTATTTTTTTCTTAGCGTGTAGACGTATACATAACGACACTGTGCGTTTTGCCCCAGTTTTAGTTTCGCATGCTTTTGTCTAAATATTCTGAAAATACGTGGAATTATAGTGAAGTTTTGACACTATCTTGATGTTTTGTTGTGTGCGATATATGTGAAGTGGATTTATTATAAACCATGGATATTAACGCTTGTTAGAAGCTTATTTAAATAACACTATTATTTACATGTGAGTAACAGTCGGGACAATTTCTTCAATTTTGATCATATTTGGTGTATATAGTGCCTTAGCCTACTACCAAATTATGAGTTATGCTGTTTTATTTAAAATTTGATAAAATATAATTCCATTATATCTATAGTTTTAAAGATTTGAGCATACTTATTGAGTGGGTCATTCTACCCCACCAGTGCATTTTGTACTGTTCTCCCCTACGTTAAAACGGCCCAAGAAAACTGGAAATGTTCCATATTCATGTTCCCTGCTTCAATGAACAGGCTCCTTAGACATGATCTGGAATGCAAGCCGTACAAGAAACAACGAGTTTACGGGTTAACGGAGCGTTAAAAGCAAGCCAGGGTCCAAAGAAGCAAAAATCTTTTGGTTCGGAACAATGACTGCGAGATTTGATTTTCCGATGAAAAGCTATTTCTCCTTCAGGACAGTCATAATGAACAAAATGATCGTGTGTATGTCAAAAGTCTTGCCAATATTCCAAGAGATAAACTAGCTGTAGAACGCTATTAAAATGAATCGAAAATCATGGTATGGGACGCCGTTTCACGAAAAGAAAAACTTCCTCTTCTTTTCCTTTTCCGCTGTCAGGGAATTCTCCATTTTGTTCCCAGCCCACAAGGCAAAGATGACACAAGCGTGGTGCGCGGAAAGTTTCCCCGATTTCATCACACGTGAAGAATGGCCTACATATTCGCCGGTTCTTAACCCACTTGACTACTTTGTTTGGGGTTATATGCTCCAACATATAGGCCCTACGAAAGGGCTTACTTTAGATCGATTCAAAAAACATTTGGTTAATATTTGGAACCCAATTCCTTAGAAAATCGTGCGTGCCAGCTGCGATGGGATGCACGTGCCAGCTGCAATGTTATCAAGGAAAAGAGTTCATTAGTGACACCTATTGTGATACACCCTGTAAATAGTAGCGAGTACATGCTGCAAAAAAACAAATGAACGTCGAGGTTTTTCATGGTGTCGCCATCCATCAAATTTTAATTCCGGATTGAATTTGCCGCCGAATCGCTGCCTTCGCCGTGGCTCTCCAATAATGGGCCCATTCACGCTTCTCTCGATCCATAAGCTTGGTGACCAGCGACTGCATGTGTCCGCAAAGTTGTTCCACCGTGTTTCCGTATGGAACAAAACTCCGTAGGTGGTCCGGTTTCGGGGGCTCCAATCGATTTACATTGTTCAGCAGACTTACTAGCAGCTGCTACGGATGGTCATAATGTTGTTGGAGCTCCTCGATTACCCTCGAAATTGAGGCCAGAAGGAGTAATTGGGCCGACACAAGCACGAGAGGATCACGTTCGAGCGCTTCCTGCAACCTCATCAGGTTTTTATGGTTCATGTAACCGAAGGCATCATTAGAGGCTTTGTAGGCCGCATAGAACAATGACCAGCCTGTCTTGGTTCAGGTTGTCGACCATCTTCCTGCTCGTCTGCACCCCTCGACGGAAACGCGCTGTCTTCTTCTTATCCGCTTCTATCATCCTCATCGGAATCTTCGCCATCCTCTTCGTCGTCGTCGTCGTCGTCCTTCATTAGCCTCTTGACGTTTTCCTTCGCCAACTCCAACACTTTCCGGTCATTTTTGCCGGAAAGACTCGCTCCTGAACTCCTTGCTACTACCTTCGACTCCAACATCTTCGAGGCTTTCTTTTTATCCATGCTCGCCATCTCCATCGCAAACGACTTTTGGCTCGTTTCCATCCGCTCGACCGGCTCCTTCTTCTTACGCGGCATGTCGACTTAGAGTCTATATATTCTTTTTTCATTATTCTTCTTCTTCTTCTTCTTCTTCTTCCGCGCATTTTCTCTCCATTTCCATCTTTTTCTTTCGAAAGTGAATGGCAACTTCTTCGCCGGCCGAACTAGTTGAACCCATGCAAACTTTGAAACTTTAATAAGCATTTTCTCGTGGAATTTAAAGAATTTTACTCGCGTTTACTTCTGATAGTTTGAAAAAGTTTTTCAGTTTTTAATTTTTAATAAATGATTAGGTAAAGTGTTAGTTTAAATTTTCCTAGACTTACAATTTTAAGCTTTGCTGAGCCACTAGAGCTCCATAATCTAAGCTCCAGAGGTAGTTTGAGGATCGTTGAATATCTTATTGCAATCATTCCACGTTTTGCCCAGTCATCAAGTAGTTGTTGAGGGCCCTGACGTAGTGTTATGTACGATAGGAAAATGCGAAGCAAACTGAGCCAGTAGGACATCAGTATGCTCACTCCAGGGGATTGGACAGAACTTAGAAGACTTCAGGATTTTAAACAGATGACCATTATAGAAAATTTTCAACACAAAACATGCCAAAAAAAAATGCTAAATGGGCAAGAAGAGGATTTGTACAGTCCTAAAAAGTCTACACCCAAAATAAAAAAGCAAGATTGTAATGCAATTTCGCATGATTTGGTTTAATTTCTCGTAATGGATCGCAACTTGGAGAAAGAAAGCAACATTGGTCGTGGGCAAAAAAGCAACACATCAATTCGATAAGAAAAATTCAATGTGTGCGTGATGTTGTACAGTTGATTAGTAGTAGTAAACTCAATGGCGCACAAAAAAAAAAGATTACCATCCGCTACCGAGAGTCGAACCGCGACCGTCAGCATGACGGCTCTTCATTGTAACCATCCAGCCACCACAACAAGTTGAGGTGAATGGAATAAAAGTCCTAGAGTTTCTTCGGTTTTTGAGGCACTCAACGTTACAACAATGAAGCAAATTTCGGTCGCACACACTTACATGGCTTCGTTTATTTCATAAACCGCATGGTGACTTGATGAGAGGGCGATAGGAGTGTGATGACGAGTGCAGATAAAAATAGAACACTTGACAGCGGAATAGCAACAGAGGCATACGGCGTAGCGGCGTTCTGTGCCATTGTCTCACCCATATTGAGAAGTTGTTGACGGTGGAACAAAAACCCAACGGTTGCTGCGTTTGTCGAGGCACTAGGCACACAGCGATAACCACTTGCACACACTTGCATGGCTTTGTTTATACCATAAAAAGCTTTGTGGAACATGATGGGCAAATTTGCCTTTTCAGAATCATGCGGATTTCTCAAGATATGATTGCAAAAACTGCAAAATTGCAATTTTGCATTTTTTGCTACAATTTCAACTTTTGGGTGTACAAATCCTTTTCTCTTGCCTATTCTGCATTTTTTTGCATGTTTTGTGTTAGTATTATACGTGTCTACAATGGTCATAAACCATCTTTCAAAAACCTACGTGTACTTCGCAAATTTTTTGAGCTTCTATTAGAAATTTATATAAGATATTGATACCATCAATTGGAATTATGAATTGTTATTAGGAATGGGAATAAAGTATTGGCTTTAGAAATTTGAATTAAGACTTGGAATTGAAAATGGTAATTAGGAATTGGGATAATGAATTGGAATAAGGAATTGCGTTAGGCAATTAGAACCCTACCACCGAAGTCAGTGCAGCAATTCCAGTGGAGCCTCACATCCGGTTCGCTGGAGCCCCGACGACCCAAAACCGGTGATACGACGCGTTATAGTTAGCTAGTCCCCGGCGATGGATTTAGCCTACTCCGGCGGAGAGTTCGCCGGGGCAGGAATTCCTCTAGAACCGATCAGTCGTCATTCCACTTTATCCACTCTCTGGGTGGAGTATGACTTCCAGTTCGCTATCGGCCGAAGATCACAAACAACTCAGTGTTTGTTTTGCACTGACTTACAGTGGCTCTAGTCAGCTAGGCTGGATCGTTGGTCACCTCACCATTTCCTCTGCAGCTCGGACGATATCCTCATTATTGCCCTATCGACAGCGTTCCATATGTCTTCTTCGACAACATTAATTAGTTTACTTCGTTACTAATTAAGTAAAAAAATAAACTTTATTTTTCTCTTACATACTAATTTTAGGACTAATTGCTAACTGAACTAACTGTGGACTGAACCAACTGAGCTGTCTACTTACTGAGCTATGCTATTGAACTGATTGTATCGAAACCTTTTATATCTTTGATTGGAATGCAATGCCGGTGTTATAGTTGATTTTGTAACTGGAGCTTATGTTGATGTTTTGACTATGATGTTCCTAGCTAATTGTTTTATGACGGATTGAATGGCTGGTGCATGTTTTGATGATTCACTTCAATTATGCTTATCATGATTGGTGTGGAATCCAGACAAGCAATGGTACTAACTCATTGTCGCACTTCCTCGAATCTAAAGCATTCGATGACGACGTGCTCTGATGTCTCGTTCAGGTTCGCGCACTCTGGCCAAAAAACGTGACCAAACCGATGCAGATACTTCCGGAAGCAGCCGTGCCCGGTGAGGAACTGCCTCAGATAGAAGTTCACCTCTCCATGCTTCCTATTCACCCAAGCTGACACATTTGAGATGTGCCGGTGTGCCCACCTCCGTAACGGTTTCGAGAGAATTTCCGGTGCCGGGGAACTCTCCGTCAAAGAAGGTTTAATCCATGTTCGGGGACTAACCGAGTACAGTGAACGACATAGCAAGCCAAAGATCAGGAGCTTGTGTCTCACAAGAGTTACTGTGAAGGAGAGTCATGACGGTTGGCTATTCCACATCGGTACACGTCAAAATGCGCCCTTCTAATAGAACCTAAGATGAGGATCAGGAACTTAGTGCATGTGCAAAGTCATCCCCCGCAGTAGGCGCTCGACCATAGACTTCTCTGCCGCTGTTAGTATTAGTAAGCAGTTTCACTAATACAATCGTTTTGCTGGTTGAAAATAGAAAACCGTTGTCAACCTGAACATTTTGACAGTTGATCTCGTGGTTGAAAATAATAAACAAATCGATCCTATACGTGTAAAGCAGCACGCTAGTGTTTGTGAGATCGCTCGGCGAGAACCTAATGATCTCGTATGCTGAGATGGAGAGAAGGACAGAAGGGATAGTTAGTCACAAAGGCGTTTGAAACTTTTAGAACCAAATAAAAAAACTCTCTCTCTCTCTCTCTTCCTCTCTGTCTCTCTCTCTCTCGCTCTTTTTTCTGCCACACACTCACACAAACGTGCAGGTGGTCGAAGTAAACTTCGGGCGCAAGCATACGTGTTTTTCATTCGCTGTGGTTTTTTATTTCGTTCGTTTCCTTTTATTTTCAAATCAATGAAGTCTCGTAGTAAAGATTTAGAATAGCAATTTTAGTTTGTAGGTTTTTCGGTAATGTGTTATGATCAGTATGCAGTTGAAAACAAGTTTGTGTACGTGCTGGGCCGAAAAACTATGCAGGGTTTACCATATGCGTCGTATTAACTTGGTGTTGGTATTATTATCAAACATAGCGCGTGGACTATTGTTCCGGTATTCTGTTGTTTGGTGGTGCGAGGTGGTGGTGTGATGGTTAGTTGTGAACTGCAAAGGTCATAGCGCTGGAGCTATTGTTTCAATGACCAATTTTTCGGCGTTGTTAAACAAAAGACGGCTAAACTGGCGATAAGTGTGATGTTGTGGTAATTAGAAGCGATGCATACAGGATGGTGAATGTGATGATTTTGGGAAGTGTGGTACAGTGATTCAATTTCATATTCGTACACTAGTAGCGAATTTAAACAACTCTCTCTCATTCATGTTTTCAATATTATTAATGTTTCGAGAGTTATGCGTCTATGTAATAGTGTGGTCTTTACCATTCATCAGTACTATTTCATAACTGTCAAATTGTCTTTAATCGTGCGGATGCGCGTTGATTTATCTTGTAAACACTGAAAATATACACAAAACCGTATTCGTACAGCCGTGGTTTTCGGTAAAGTGCTCCAATTTATCAGCGGTTTTCATTGTTGGTTGACCTTTGTTAGGTAAATACATGCTGTAAGTACGGAACGGGAGCTGATTTACATAGTGATTTTCGTTATGTTTGTAGTTTACGGCCACAATGGCGAGGAAAGGCAAACTATACCGCTGCTGAGAGCGAGAGCTCGTCATCACGCACCACAAAGACGGAAAATCCCTCCAAGAAATATCAAACTTGGTGAAAAGACCAAGATCAACCGTCCAGTACATCATAAAACGATTTTTAGAGGAGAAAAGGATCGTCAATGCACCAAGGAATGTGAACGAGAAAAAACTGACACCGCAAGATGAACGCTTTGTGATGAGAATGAATTAGAGAAAATCCGAAATCTTCTGCGAAACATCAGCGAAAAGAACTTAATCAGCAAAACAAAGTGAAGGTTTGCCCGGAAACAGTCCGTAATGTGCTAAGAAGGAACAACTTTTATGCAAGGGTGCCTAGGAAGAAACCGTTCATCAGCCAGAAAAATAAAAACTTCGATTTGACTTTGCTAAACAGCACGAGAACACCCCAACATCTTATTGGGAAGATGTTGTATTCGTAGATGAGTCGAAATTCAACACATTTGGCTCAGATGGTCGAAGGTTCTGTTTAGCGGAAGCCGAATGATGAGCTGAATGTGAAAAATCTAAAAGCAACGGTTAAACATGGTGGAGGTGGGGTGATGGCATGGGGTGTATGTCTGCTAAAGGTGTAGGCAATTTGGTTTTTATCGATGGTATTATGGATCAAAATGTTTACTTGAAAATTTTGAAGCAGAATTTGAAACAAAGTGCCTGTAAAATGGGATTAGATCAAGGGCTACAAGTTTTACCACGACAATGACCCAAAACACAAAGCACTTAAAGTTCGTACGTGGTTACTTTACAATTGCTCAAAAGTTATCGATACTCCGCCCCAATCTCCTGACATCAATCCCACTTTAAAATCTATGGGAATATTTGGATAAAAAAGTGAGAAACCATCATATTTCGAACAAAAATGATCTTAAGAAGTGCTTGATGGAAGAATGGACAAACATTCCTCCCGAATACACCAAAAGCTCGTTGACAGCATCCCAAAACGGTTAAAAGCTGTTATAACGAGCAAGAGTTACCATACAAAGTATTAAATCTTAAATTGATTACAATCTCCAAAGTCGCGTAAATATTAATAATACTGTACGAATTTGAATTTGCCCGAATTTTGGCATATGTTTCTAACTTTAATCATTTTAAGTGGAATGATAGTTATTCTTTTCAAAAACGAATTATAGGTATTAAAACTCAGCATTTCGTACTTTAAATATATGTAAATAAAGTTTCATAAAATCTACTCGTTTTCCTTCATATCGAAAAAGAAATGATTGGGGTGGTGGTGTACAAATTCGGATTTGAATCACTGTATGTATAAGATTGTGGAATGGAGAAGTACGAAGTAACGGATGAAAATACTTTTATATGACTAGATTTGGCTTACTCAACATAAAATCATGAAAATGTGTTACTGGTGGGGGTAAGATGGTAATAACAGTTGTTAGTTGGAGCATTGTCCGTGGTTTTTGTAATGTGCGCGCGTGTGTGTGCGTAAAGAATGAGAGAAAGAGAGCAAGAGAGAGAGAGAGAGAGAGAGAGAGAAAGAAAGAAAGAAAGAAGAGAGAGAGAGAGAGAAAAGCGCCAATTGTTTGTACCGCATTACATTTCAATTTTTTGGAATTCAGGTATTACAACAATTTGTAGGGATTTTTCTATTCCAATGTCAGTGGACTCAGCACAATCACTGGTGTTGGTTTAAATCGGTTCTCACACTCGAAGTTTTAACGGATTCTTGTATTTCGCTAGAAAGAAACCACCCACACTTGTGAGTGGCCTCAACAGCATCCTGATTGTTGGTTTAAATCGGTCCACATACTCGATGTTTTAATGTATTCTTGAATTCCATTTGAATACGCCACCCACATTTGTGAGTGGCCCTAACAGCATCCTTACTGTTGGTTTAAATTGACTTTCACACTCAAAGGTTTAACGTATTCTTGTATTCCGCTGAAATAAACCACTCACACTTGTGAGTGGGCCCACCAGCATGCTTACTGTTGGTTAAAATTGGTGCCAAAATTTGAATAACTTTAGTGTGCATCTCTGTACAGAGAATAAACCGGGAATTGAGTACACCGTCGATCAAAACAGATCCAGCTGCAAATTCAATCATTTGATCCAACATTCCAGTGATCTCTCGTGAAGGGGAAAGTATTTCTCGTTTCCTACCTACTCCCAACTTGACTTGCATTCGGGCGAGGCCGGAGCCGGTATTGTTTTTACACATTGTGGAAGTATGCTAGTCCCAAGCATAATGTTTTAGTTCTCTGTTTAATAACCCTAGGTCGATATGCTGGGCGGAAGTCATGTCGGCTTTGACTCTCGAGAAGGATGGATGGGAGCAGAGCCACAATGGAAAGAATGTTCTGTGTTGATTGTCTGTAATGTAATACAAGTATACCTCGATAGTACGTACATCAACATTCGTTACATTACCCCCAATCGGTGTTGTTCAGGGTCCGGTAACCCAACAGGAAGGTTGACAGTGAAACAAATTGAAAAGTATGCTCCCGACAAAGGCACAAGAAGGTGGTAGCCATTATTGAGAAAAATCGCAATCTTCCTGTGCAAAATGTGGCTCGCAAAGTTGCGAAGTCAAAATCATACGTACAAAAAGCGAAGCAGAGGCAAGGACTGAAGGCGTACAAAGTGAAAAAGGTACCCAAACGTGATGACAAGCAAAATTCCATTGCAAATACTCGTGGTAAGGAGCTTTACATCATTTTTTTTTTTGCTAACATTTTCTTGTTCATCATGGATGACGAAACATACGTACTCGGAGATTTTAAACAACTTCCGGGAACGCCGTTGCCGAGCATTTCCAGACAAAAAAGAGGGTCCGAATTCCCGAAGAAGTACTTGATTTGGCAGGCCATATGTAGTTATGGTCGACAATCTAAAAAAATCGTCTCATGAGGATGTGTACGAGAAAGAATGTCTACAAAAGCGAATGCTACCGTTTATCAGAAACCACGACTCTCCAGCTCAATTTTGGCCTGATTTTGCCGCTTGTCACTATGCGAAATCCGTCATAGATTGGAATAAGGTACAAGAAGTCAAACACTTGCCAAAAAAAAAACCAATCCACCAAACTGTCCTGAATATCGTCTAATCGAGAAGTACTGGGCTCTAGTTAAGCGGAAACTCTTTGAAACAAAGAAGAAAGCAAATGGTAACGTTGATTCCAAAAGAAGATGGACAATCGTCACGGCGGGCGTATCTAAGGATACCTGATATACCGGGATGTACCACAGAAACATCGAAAATTTCACAGAATGAAAGATTAACATCCAGTTTTTAATGTAGATGTAGACGAATTTCACACCAACTCGTCTTCGTGATTGGCAGCACCCTCTCAGAATCCAATGAAACATTGGGGGTGATTAGACTGTGTCTTTTCAAGCAACTTTGCATACTTTGTTTTTGTTTTCAAAATTTATCTAGACTACCATTTGAAAAGGGCTTAAGTTGTTTGATCTTTTTTTTTAAAAAAAACAAACGTAACTCAAAGAGGAGAAGATTTACAAAAAAGTGATGTATGGGTGACTTTAAGAAAATCGGCGGAGATATTTTGAAAAATATTCTTATGAAGCCATTTTTTGCAAATTGACTTTAAATTTTGAAATATATTTTTTTAGCGTGTTAGAATCGATTTTACAATTTTTACAATTTTTTTCATAAAATTTAAAACAATTTCCTGAAAGTCACCGATACATTACTCTTTTGTTAATCTTTTCCTATTTGAATTACGTTGATTTAAAAAAAAAACGATTGAAAAACTTAAGCCCTTTTCAAATGGTAGTCTACATAAATTTTGAAAAAAAAACAAAGTATGCAAAGTTACTTGAAAAGACATAGTCTACACACCCACAACGTTTCATTAGATTTTGAGAGGGTGATGCCAACCACTGGATGAGCTGGCGTGAAATTCGTCTATAACTGTATTATTGTGAAATAAATAGTCGGTTTTGTTAAATTATGTGCAAGTTTGTTTGTGCTATAATTTTGAAGTCCGAAATTTAACATGGACAGGCTTTATCTTATGAATTTATGTCAAATCTAGCATTCCGTTTATGGCCATAAGATATCGCAGAAAATCAAATGTTTGTTTCAAACTGTGTAGGCGCAATAGAAAAAATGACCTTCAAAAGTTCTTACGCCAACTAATTTTAGTGAATGTGACCTAACCGAATATGCGACAAGAATTCATCAACCCGAGCACCCACTACCAACCAGTGACAGTGACACGGAAAAACCTCCCTTCGAAGTGGAAGAGGGCGTCAATCGAGCGATGATGACTGATTAGGTGCGTATTCGATGACAGGTTACAATGGAGCGAGCGCGAGATTCCTATCACTCTGTGTTCTCCGCTGGCGCCGCATTTCCACTCGTTTCCCAAATCCGAACCGGTCAATTTTCCCCGACCTTTGGGGGGGAGGAAATTAGCGTCCAGCTGGAAGTCGAGCTGGAAAAGTAGTTATTCAAATGATCTCACGCTAATGAGCAATAATTTCCACAACCCTAGATCGCTGATGTATCCGCGGACGAGTTCACGGTGGGCGGAGATTCCGATGCCATAAAATATTCAAAATGAGCTAATTGGAAGCAAACCGAAACCGAAGGAACGAAAATGGAGAATGGAGAGAGGTTGGAAAAGAAGTCCAAACGCGCGATGTAATTATGTTGTTATACTGCTGTGTGAATGGGAACCGTATGATATACACCTACCCCCCCCCCCCAAACCCGGGCCCGGATTGAGTGCTGAGCACCGTGTATGTTTAATGCGACGGCGATGAGGATGACGACGACGGTGTGATTGGCGAGAGGGAGGAGAAGTGGAATTTAACACATTTTTATTTGCTGCCGTACAATTTGTCTCATTAATTATTTATTAAACGATGATTTCGGATGATGATTATAGACGGGCGAGTCGCATTATGGCTATTTGTTTTTTTGTGTGTATATTATTGTGTACTGTAACTGCACGGTCATTCCCATGATGGATAATGGGTATAGATGAAGTAGGCTACTTTGATTGCCTAGGGTTGGGTCTGTTTTAACGAGATTGTGTTTTGAAAATTAGCCAAAATTTCCTCATCTGCTCAATTGTAAGGTATTCAAATGCCGATAAAAATCCGTTCCTACCAGACAACGTATAATTAAACGGAAATTCGAACCACCCAACCCCAGCTTGAACAATGAAAAGCAAGTTCTATTTTCGTTGTAACCGCTAGTAAAAGGTCCACCGGTGAACGGCGATAAGCATCTAGCAACACAACAACGACGGCGACGTCGCGATGGAGACCGCACGAGGCGATTGGCCTACTGCGTCGGGTGCTCGCGAGCTCCGCCGCCGGGTGGACAAGAGAGCAGACCTGTTTTATGATAAATACCCCCTGTTTATATGGCATAATCAAATAAAAACCAGCTTTTACGGCGAAAAGAACTGCATTATTAAACACCTTCATCACTCCCACCATCGGCATTGGGTTCGGCTGGACCGGGGCAAGGTGGTTCGATTGCACACTGAAATCACACATCCGCAGCCATAACTCTTTTTTTCCTGCGGCCCACTGTCAACCAGTTATCGGCGGAGGAAAGTCTCGAGCGAATCGCCACAGTAGATTTCGGAAATGGCGGTTGTTGGTTGTAGTTTGATGACAATTTTTCAGTAAGTCTTAAACTAAACGTACTCGGATCTTGCAAAGCGAGTGCAGGTTGTTCAGCAGCTCAGACATCTCCGGTAGGCCGATGCAGTGCCGGCTTTGCTCGCGCTCGCTATCTTAATCTCCCACTATATAGCACCGCATTAAAGCTGCGCGCATTCCAAGACACACATTTTTCGGCCATCGAACCGGCCATCCGTAACCGATTGAAAGCCCGTAAAATATTTATCAATCAATTTCTTATTAAAAACATATTATTTATAAGATCAGTAATAAAACAAAAGACTTGCTGATTGTGAGCGACGAGCTTGGACTTGGGCTGGGTGTTGATGGGTTTCTTTCTGTCCTGATGTTGGCTGGCCGCTGATTCGCCAAACTGATGACGTCGGGGGTTTCACGTGATGAAGTGTTGGATTCCAGCTTTTTTCCTCCCGGAGGAAGATTGACCAAGATCCATTAAGCAATCGGAACATGATCGTGGAAAGGCGTGTAAGGAGTGGTATGAGTTGCACCGGAGGCAGCGTGTTTGTGCTTCGCTTGACGCGAAGAAGATTCTGAATTTCAACATTATGTTCGTAGTCATTGGGGATTCACGAGTTTCAAAAATGAATAATTTCTGCTTTTGCTCGGAGTATTTACTCAATAACATGATATCCAGGGATTTTTCAGTCGTTCGAGTGTGAAATTCATCATCGTGTTAAAGAAAATCATTATGATTTGCCCTCTGAAAATAATCAGAAGCTTCCCGGGTCCAAAAAACTAACCTGTCTAACGAGAAAAATCTTTATGAAGTCAACGCTTACTTAAGTATATATGTTAACTTCTTTTTAAAACTGTATGTTGAAGCCAATCATGGTTTACAAAGTTAGAAAGAGCTCAAAACTACATAATATTGCCGCATTCATCAGATGACTTTTCTTTCCTCACTATCACCGGATCAGTTTTTCATTTTCACGGATAGGCTCAGTTCCATAGAGGCTATTGGCTTCTTAAGACCGCTAAAGCACTCCTCGTCTTTCTCATGAAAATACAGGAGCTTCTAAGTGCATTACCTTCGCGTTATTCTATAATCACCTTTGCATGGTTCCCATCTCATTGTTCGATTCTGGGCAATGAGAGAGCGGACTCGCTTGCAAAGGTGGGCGCTATGGAAGGCGATATATATGATCGACAAATTGCCTTCAACGAATTTTTTACTATTTTTCGTCAACAGTCACTCGTCAACTGGAAGTATAAATGGAGTAAAGAAGATTTGGAGCGATGGCTACATTCTATCATCCCAAAGTAGTCGAAGAAACCTTGGTTTAGCGGGATGGATGTGGGTCGAGACTTTATTCGTGTGATGTCTAGACTCATGTCCAATCATTATTCTTTGAACGCTCATTTACACCGAGTTTGACTGAGCGACAGCAATCTCTGTGAGTGTGGGCAAGGCTATCAGGACGCAGATCACGTTATTTGATCATATGCTAAGCATCGTGGACTCAGATCTGAGCTTTATGATTCCCTTCGGGCTCGAGGTAGACAACCCAATGTACCGGTTCGAGATATTTTGGCAGTACGTGATCTGGAGTATATGAATCAGTGTTTTTGACTAACATTAGCCTTAGATTGTAGTTTGTTTAACCTGTATATTTACTATTCGGTATTTTTTTTTATCTGTGTTTGCGTTTTTTTCTCAAACATTTTCAAGTCAAAAGAAAACCAAAAGTTGTTTAGTTATGATAAGTTATGATTAGACATTCTAGAATTTACATTGGCTGTGACTTAATTAGAATAACTTACGATAAATACGAGTACGATTACTTGAGTGGTTTACTAGAGGATAGAATAAGTAACATTTAAAAAAGGAAAGATTAGGGGAATTCTTCATAGTTCCCGTCATGTTTATAAAGCCTGTCCACGTTAAATTTTGGTCACCAAAATAATAGCAGCATCCAAATAGCAGGTCTGTATTCGCAATAATCCGAACACCTCAAAACATGAATAAAACATAAATTTTGCATAATATTTCCGTCGTAGTTGTTTATTTCAGATTAATGGGATGTGTTTTAACAATTCGTGAAGACAAAACAATATGCTCCATTTTAAGCAACCGTTTTGTTTCGAGTTTCACCGCTACGTGACGCTAGTAAGCTGCGTAATTGAGCATTTTCAACTTGTTCTGTGTGGGGATAAGTATTTATGTGTGAGTTTAGGTGTGTGTATGTATGGTAATATGTGTGTATGTAGATGTGTGTACGTGTGTTTTAAAACCGTGTATGTGTATATGTGTAGATGCATATAAATAACAAACTGAAAATCCTCAATTTTGCATGCTTACTAGCGCCACGTTGCGGTGGAACTCGAAACGCAACGGTTGTTTAAAATGTAGCATATTATTTTTATCACTTGTCGAATGCCCTTGACCTTCTAAGCAACTTTGCCGATAATTAGAACTCTCTATCTTATCAGAATCACTGAAAAAAAAAACTTCTTGGTACAATGCCAATGATCGAATTATTTAAAAAAAATACACATCAAAGAAAACTGTAGAGTTGCTTCAGGTATACACACTGGTTGGAATTATAACATTTGTGTTTTTTTATTTAATCCTATGACAGATGAGCAAAAATCATCGCTCTTTTAACCATGAAGTATGGTTGGTTCAATTCAAAAATTGCTTTGAGCTAAACATATTTTGTAGTTTAAAAAAACATATTATAGGTATCAACTATCGAGATTGTTAATTTAATACCCCCTTATTTCTCTTCATGAATGCCCGTGACCTTCTGCACAACATTGCCGACGACTAGAACTTCTCATCTTATCAGAATCACGGAATAGAACAAGTTGAAAATGCTCAATTTAGCATGCTCACTAGCGCCACGTAGTGGTGGAATTCCGAATGAAACTGTCCATCTGTTGGGTTCCCTCGACCGATGTTGATGACCGCACCTTTTTAGATACTAAGGGTCTCGAGATATAGCATCATGAATGTAGCTGTATTATCTCCACTTATCCTCACACACATTCATTTATTTATATGTCGTCAATCAAAGTAGACCAATTCTATTACATGATATACTTAATGTCTATTTATCCATACCAGGTTATCTGGTTATACTTGAAAAGATAACTTTTTAAGCGTGGTTTTGTTCATTGTTGCATCAATTGTTTCGCAATATTTGTTATAACAGGATATCATTCTATTTAGTAAGTTGTTCTTTGATTGTAAATATAAAACAAATGTCTATTTCTAAGAATATGAGTGGGAGTATACAAATTTAGGTTTTCTAATATATCAATAGTATTCACTCTATGTGCAATAACGTCGTTTATAAAAGCTATCGTTGCAAACAATCTTTGCTTTTTTGGCTCATCCATCTAAATTTATCAACATGCATCGTGACTCATAGGATGGTAGCGGTAAAGTCAACCAACCTAACTTACGTATAGCAAACAATAAAAACTGTTTTTTGGACTGACTCAATACGGTTTGCATGAGTATCTTGATATAGAGCCAAAATTCTACTACAATATTCTAGAAGGGGTGTCACATATGTTATGTACAACGTTTTGATGTGTATGGATCTCTAAAGTGAATGCTAAATCTTTTAATAAATCCTAGCATGTTGTTTGCCTTATGTATAATGTTATTATAGTGATCAACAAACTTTGATTTTGTGTCAAGTATAATACCTAAATCTCTAACTACACTGTCTCTTTGAAATGTTTTCTGGCCTACAGTTATTGCTTCTTGCCTTATAACGTGTTTTCTTGTAAATGATATAGAATGGCATTTTTTCACATTAAGTTACAGTGAATTTTTTGAACACCAGTTGTGAGAATTATTAATTTCATTCTGAAATACTACAAGATCAGATGATTTACATATTTCTAGAAAAAGTTTCATATCGTCTGCATATATTGAAACGTTCAGGTGACTTATAACGTGGTCTACATCGTTAACAAATAAAATGAACAGTAATGGACCAAGATGGGAACCCTGTGGTAAACCAGATTTCACATTCACTACTGATGACAAAGTTCCCTCAAGTCTTACTCTTTGTGTTCTTCCAGTCAAGTATTACTGAACCCACTTTAATAGTCCACAATTGAATCCTAGCTTAGAAAATTTAAAAAGTAATAATGGGATGTCGACTCTATCAAATGCTTTACCAAAGTCAGTATATAATACCTCAACATAATTTCCTCCATCCATTGCATTAATAGAAAATGTAACAAAGTTTAAAAAATTTGTAGTCGTTGAGCGTCCTTTAACAAATCCATGTTGTATGCTAGAGATTACATGTTTAACTTGAGAGAAAATATTTTGGTTGATTATAGACTCGAATAATTTAGGAATGCATGATAATACCGCAATCCCTCGATAATTTTTTATGTGAGCATTTTTGCCACTTTCGAATAGCGGAATTAAATACGACTCTTTCCAAATTGATGGAAGAATACTGGATTCTAGAGAAAGGTTAAACAGCCAAAACAAAGGTTTCGCTAGCTTCGTTGATACTGACTCTAAGAATACTGGCGGCAAACCACCATGGTCCAGCACCCTTTGATACAAAGTATTCCAAGTACATCCAAAGTATTCCAAGTACATCCAAAGTGCAATATCATTCAGTGGCTTAGGAAGGTGTGTAAAATACTGATAATCCCTGTCATCTTCGTCACGAAATGTGTAAACATCTTGAAAAAAAATCTGCAAAGAAATGACTGACCTCATTAGTAGTTTTTCCGATTTTATCGTTAAGTTGCATTTGGCTGGAAAATTTTTCGATTTTTGTTTATCCTTAGCGAAGCTGAAAAAAGATTTTGGATCTGACTTAATGTTATTTTCTACTTGAATGTGATACCATTCAAACGCGATTTTTATTTCAAAATTTAAAAAATAGTCAAACAAATTGAGATCCTCATCATTTCTTGTTAGCTTTATGCCCTTTTTGCTTTTTTTTAGATTCGTTATGGTTCTTTTGTACCATGCTGGAGCTTTAGACCTATTTGATTGTTTATGTTGCTGCTTGTGTACTGTTGTCTCTAATATATTGTAAATGATTCATTTACAAAATATTAGAGTCACTCTGGTCCTATTTTGTGTTCTGGCCCTGGGGCCCTCGCTTGACTCTTGGACCTTGTTGGGCTATCCATTCCACTGTTCACAAATCATTTAAGTGTTTTTTTTTGCAAAAGATTGCGCGTGTTATCGTTGATATTTTTTACACGGATTTCGGAATTAGCACAGTTTTTCTAGACGGTACGTATCCCCTGTGTGAAATAAACCTTTTTGTATACATGCGAAAAAAAATCAGTCAACCATTTATCATAACTGGGAGTATAAGCAGTGAAATGTACATCCAAGAGTGTTTTACAAAGCGTCTGTTACCTCTTCTGAGACAACATCCTCAAGTAAGCCTGTTTTGGCCAGATTTGGCATCTTGCCTCTACTCAACAGCAACTAAGAAATGTGGTGCCACCTGACATAAATCCTCCAAATTGTCCGGAACTTCGACCAATCGAGCAATTTTGGGCAGTTGCACTATGGGGCCATACAAAGTCGTAGCCAAAAATATGAATAATGAACTTGAACGTTTGATTTAGGGGCAGTTCAAATGCGAGAGGTCTAACCCCCCTCCTCCCCTCAAACAGCCAAGATCTGAACCCCCCCCCCCCCAAACACACATGTTGTATAAGAGTATTGTTTTATCAATCGGGTATTTTGGTGAAGAATTATTTGCCTACCAAACTTTCCCCCTCCCCCCACACAAACTTATCTGACCCCCCCTCCCTGGAAATATTTTTCCAAACAAATTATTATTAAAGTATTATTTTTTAATACATATCCATTATTTTTACTGGACACGTATCAACACTTTTAACCAGAGGTCAAAATTCTCACTCAGCTGGGTGAAAACCATGCTCTCTCTCAAGCAGGTTGTCGACGAGTAGCGAACTGTTCACATTTTCATCTCTCCTTTTTCGCCGATAATTCATTATCCTCTCTGCTGCATATGCGGAAATATCTCTCTCCAAAATTCAACGAAAATATTTTCTCATGTTACATTTTTCACTGAAACCATGCTACCTAGATCGTACCCGAGGAGTAAAAGCCGAGGAGCAAAAACCGAGGAGTCACAACATGAAAAAAATGGCTTTTTATCGGGTTACAATGTCACAATAAAACAAGCATGAAGACTGGTGCATTTCAGGCGTCAAAAAGTAAGTGAAAAATAATTATCGGTATCTAGGATTCACTGAAAAAGAACCGATTTATCAGCTACTCATGCTCTCCGAAAATTATAAATCACCGTTGTTTTTCTCGCGAAAACTGCTGTAAGCGAATAATAGTCTCTCGCTTCTCACATTCTCATCTGTTTCTCCAAGCGGGTGAAAAAGGACGT
This sequence comes from Aedes japonicus, assembly GCA_034211315.2. NCBI lineage: Eukaryota > Metazoa > Arthropoda > Insecta > Diptera > Culicidae > Aedes > Aedes japonicus. Next base: position 23,552 of record JASCZW010009163.1, read on the forward strand.
TTCTCTTCTCAATTAGGCGAAAATTTCGGTCTCTGTCTTTAACTAAGTTGATGCTTTGTCTCCATTTTTTATACTGCAAGGATGAATATACTACAAAATAAAACATAATTTTCATTGATAAATCTTCATAATAAAGTAAATTTATTAACTTTCTCTTAAAACTAAATCAAATTCACAAGCAATTCTACTCATTTTCTACATTTTCATCAAGTGCAAAATCATCATCCAGTTGGTCAACATCATCCATTAATTCGTCTAGTGCATTGTCTCCAGTGTTTAAATTTTCAGAGCTGCCAAGATCTTCGAATACTTAAGGTGATTTTACAACATATGGATATTAAAGTCCCTTCTTTCCTACCTTCTTTCACATTCAATTACAGTCGAAGCTCTTTATAACGACATCCGTTATTGCGACAAATCTCTCTATTACGACATACTCAACGGTCCCTTTAAATTTTCATATAAATTGCTATCGATATAACGACATTTTCGCTATTACGACCATCCTCTATTACGACGGCACATTGCCAGCAAATTTCATTCTCTATAAGGACATCACAACAAAAAAAAAACAAAGTAGCCACTCATCTCGTTCCTATGATAGTGGTAAATGGTCAAAATGAATAAGTTTGATAAAAAATCTACTGCAATGTACATATTTAGATTAAGCAAAACTATTTTAAACCACCAAGCAATAAACTAATTTAGTATATCTCAATGAATAGCATTGAATTTGTTAAAAAGACGTTTAATAAAATTAATCCACTAAAAAGATTTTGGCCTCTTAGAGAAATAAAATTTATCATTGTTCGGCTTCGTGATTAACACACGCGTTCAATTTGTTCCCGTCAATATTTGATGCCATTTGTGAAAGTGATAACTTGCAAAATGAGTTTACGTGCAAATAAGTCACTTAGTTTGGAAAACAAATTAGAAATAATCAAAAAGTTGAAGAATGGCACCAAAGATAAAGCATTATCTAAAGAATACGGTATTCCACACAACACGATATCATCAATTTAAAAAAAATAAACAGCAGATTCTGGAGAAAGTAGGAAAATAATTTTAAAATTTAACTGCTTGCTAACATGATCGTTTAATTACAGGCAGGAAACTTTTCATTAAAGTTCAAAAAGTCTCGTCCAGCTAAATTTGGTTTGCTAGAAAAAGCAGTAGTGATATTTTGTCAACAGGCAAACGTTTGCAAAATTCCATTGTTTGGAATGATGATAAAACAAAAAGCAAGCGAACCAGCTCACAAGCTGGAGCAAAACAATTTCAATTGAAGCGATGGATGGTTACAAAAGTTTGTAAAGCGGAATGGATTTGCCTTCAAAGTTGCAAGTGGTGCAAGCAGCTCCGTCGATATGAATGAAGCAGACCAGTTCAAATCTCATACCCTCCCATTACTGATCGCAGAGTACAGCCCCGACAACATTTTCAATATGGATGGAACAGGTCTTTTTTATAAATGTGTTCCCAACAGAACATACTGCTACAAAAATGAAAAATGTCATGGAGGAAAATATTCGAAGGAACGTATTACCCTTGTCATTGCAACGAATATGTCAGGAACAGAAAAATTAGAGCTTCTAGTAATAGGAAAAAGTGCCAAACCTAGATGCTTCAAAAACGTCCAAAACTTGCCAGTTTATTATAAAAACAACCAAAAAACTTGGATGGTTAGTCCTTTATTTGAAGAATGCAAGAATGAAAAAGGAGGACAGAGAGATTATACTGTTTGTAGATAACTGTCCAAGTCACCCAAAAATTCAATCAAAGCTTCAATTCTTTCCTTCAAATATGATATCATTGCTTCAGCCCCTTGATCTAGGAATTATCAAATATTTGAAAGTTCATTGATTGCAATGTATTTATATGGTGAGCGATGCTTCGTGTAATAATGTTAAACAATCAACCATAGTTAATTGCTCTGTAAAAGCTGGGTTCGTTAAGTCCAACGAGATAACGCAAATCAACGAAAATGAATTGAGCACCGCCGACGTAGATTTTGAGGCCAATTTTGAAAAGCTGCCAGGGCTAGGATTCGAATCATTTGAAGGTAAACTTGATCATTCTTTATAATTTTCATTTTATAGTTATTTTAAAATACTGAATGTTACATATTTCGCAAAGTTTGACGACGATCTTTGCTCAGGCGACTGATGACACAGTTCAAATTGTTAGTGGGAAAGACTCATCTTATCAGAATGGAGAGGAGCTTGAAGAAACAATCGACGATAATTCAATTGTGACTCCATTCCACGCTCAGCTGTCAGATGCTTTTGATGTTATTTACGCAGCATTGCTGACAAAAGATAGTGCAGAGAATGACAGCTTTACGAAGTTTTTTTTAGCTTAAGAATCAATTGTTGGACAATAAATAATTATAACATACATCTCGAAGCAGAATTTTGTTCATGATTATTGTTTGGGCTCGTCACCCCCTAAACACACCAGTGTACGACTCTGCTGCTGCTGCCAACAGTCAACCCAGACGTTATTGTTCTTCTCGATGAGGCAATAGTTCGATGGACAGACAATACACTGCTGCAGCTGTAGACCATGGCTACTACGACTGGATGTATGATGTTTATCCCTACGATCGTGATTGTTTTCCTTAAGCATTGGATGGTGGGTCAACAATAGACGTACAATGATCAACTGGCGGGCTTTCGCACTGACCAGCCGATCGTTGATTCTCTCGGGTGAGTGACGTCACTGTTATCGATCATCAGAGCACGGTGGATGGATGGATAGCTCTGATGAACGATATCAAATTCAGTACACACTATCGTCACGGCGTGATCGGTCACATTTACGTCCGCGTTCCATTATTCAAATTAGTTAAGTAATAAATAGTGTTAGGGAAAGAAGGTGTTTTTCTTGCCACCGATCCGAAAGTGCCGCGTCCGCTCGTCACCGACCGGAACCCCAGATAGGAAAGTCGGCTTCTGGAGCCTAAGATAAGGGAAAGGTTCCTTATCCATCGTAGGTAGGTTTCGAAGTTGACAATTATGAAGATATCTGTGAAATATATTCAAAAGAAGTGTTAATATCAATTTGGTTATGAATAACTCCGAAAAAACTAACTCCAATTACACATACTAAGCTTAAATTCCAAATTAAGATGAACAATTAACTTAATAATTAAAAAAAAGCTACATAAATATTGCAAATCTTGAGTGGATTTCGTCGATTTCAAAGAGATTCATAACTAGGGAAACACCTTGACTAGGTTCATCTCTTTATAGCGACATTAGATATAATTATAACAACATCATTTCATAGCGACATCTCTCTATAACGACGGTCCCTTGCGATGTCGTTATAACGAGCTTCGACTGTACCTTGATTTATAGAACTTATCAAATGATCAGATGAGTTCATATAAAGAATAAAGAAGTCGTGTGGATTATCAACTCGTGACCTTTTCCTAGCATGATGGGTGCGACATTCTTTAAGTAGTTTATGTTGGCACTCTGCTACTTCTTCAGCTAGTCTGTAGTATGTTGTAGGTAGATAGTACTTTTTAGGAAAATAAATATACCTGAGTATAGTTGGTAGAAATTGTAAAATGGCACATGAACAGAGAATTTCCTTTAGAATATATAAACAAGGTTATCTTGAAAACATTGAAAACTTTTTAGTCCAGTTGGGTAGATACAGATTCTATATGGAAAGAAAATTTTCGGTCTGTTTTTGCTCATTTTTAACAAACGTAAAAATTAAGTGTGTAACATTTTTAAGACTAAATTTGACATTTAACTGTTCCACCTTTCAAGCAGTGTTTAATTTAACGGCGTATTAAATTCCAAATTTGGACCATTGTTGGCTGAGAAAATTCCATCTGTTGGAAATGCATTTTTTCTACATTTTTCACAATTTTCTTAAGTCTGATGTCTGTGGCGTAATGAGTTTTCATCGCAGAGGGCTGAATGATAGAAAAATTTAATTCAGCTCTATGCCTGGATTTCAAAATATACACAAAATATTCATTATTTCCTTCGAATAAGCGTTTGTCATGTATGGCTTTAGTATTGCCAATACTGTAGTTTCACAAAATATGGTCACTTACATATGAAGCTTTCTCTTGATTGAGAAATGAACTCAGAACTAAAACCAACCGCTTCCAGCCGCCAAACACCTCATCTAAAACAAGACCTCGCAATAAATTAAATGATATTTTCTCACCTGACCATTTCGCACTCATCAGCCCTGGAATCCGTTGATACTCCCCCGCATCCTGTGCAGCGCTGAGCCAAGGCTGGGACCAAGAGCTTTCATGTTGCACATTTTTCTCATCATCTTCGCACCTCTCAACCAGTCGTCGTCGGTTGCGCGTGTTTGCAACCCTTTGTAACCTGTTCCCGACCAAAGGGAAGTGCGATGTTCAGCAAGTAAAAAATAATAAAACAAGTCTTGTTTGTAACCCGCAGCTCAACGGCGGAAAGGAGAAGGGGGGGGGGGGAGGGAGGTGCAGAACACATATATTTTTATTGTTCCGTTTTTATGAACCCTTCGCGCGCGCGTTTGGCTTGTCAGAAACAATCCGCGAACACTTTCGCACTTTATCCGACTGCCCGCTCCTCCTCGGCTGGCTGCAGTAATATGAAAATCATTTGTAAAACATTATTAATACATCTGTAGTCGGTTATCGTTGTTGGGAGGGAACCTCTTTTTTTTCCTCTCTCTCGCCTGAAGGGGCTTTCAAATGATCTCGGTTCAGGAAAAGCGCCCGACCAGGATCACCGTAATCTGGGAACTAACTCTTTTCACGCTGAATAATTAGTCATTAAACAGATCGTGAGAAGTGCCCAACCAGTTTTTCGCTTCTTTCCCTTTTGTCTTGGGCCATTTTCGGTCGGCCACAGCCGGATGCAGCACACCACATCACACCACGTTGCAGTAGGGGATAGCTCGGGTAGTAATCAAAATTGTACAATCAGAGCAAATTTAACGAAGGCTCTCCCCCCGACTCCGCTGCGGCTGCTGCCGCTTCCAAGGAGAGGAAAACCAATAATATCGATCTTGCTTTTCCGTGCCTTTCTTCAACACAAGGATTGCACATGGACCATTCAGCAGCGCAGTGCAATGGAGGGCTTCAATCACGATCGCGAGATCGGCAGATTTCTCCGGAACGAAGCGAATTCCGATCCCGTCCCGACTTCTTTTCGGCGCGCGGTGGTCGTATTCTTCCCTCTTGATCATTCGATCGGATTGGATGTGGATGTTGCGCCTTGGCAGCGGAGACCCTCGAAATCATACAACACTTTCACGGCTCGTTAAGACAGTCCTAACCGTGTGGCTCAAGACAAGCGAAGTGTGGCGTGCTCGGTTGAGTCGGCCATCAACATTCAAACGGTTCCAATTTCAATCAACAAGTCCCTTCGCCCACCTTTTTCCATAGAAGATAATAAAACCATCGGGAAAACATGTGTCCGGCTCCTCTCCCCGTCTCCGCCAATCAAATGGATATCTACACTTCCGATGGACGAAAAAAAAAAGAAAACCACTAGATGACGAAAACGACAGTTTTTAATTAAAACTCATTCAAGTGCAAAAATCATTCCTTTGTTTTTTTTTGTCAGCTGCTGCTGGACGACTCTGGGGTTTGTTTTCTTCACCAGGGCCAACCGCTGACAGAGTCCGTTTTGGATATTGTTTTCGCTCACTTCCGGTTATCCTGACTGGAGGGAACGGCGGAGCAGATAGGCAGGGTCCGGTGGTTTTTTGGCACCCTCCGACCGTCGTCATCGCCACTGACTGCGATCATGAAGAGAGATTTGTTATTGATTCTTCATCTTTTTTTTTCTTTTTATATTTCCTGGGAAATTGTGACTCTGCACTGCGGTTAAATGGAGAGCGCTTCTACATGGGAGCAGTCGAACAATGTTGTCTCTGTGCAGTCCAGCGAAGAGATAATGGTCCCACCGTTTAGGTCCTTCATCGTTGAAACAATCGTCCCCGTGAGACAGGATTCGGGTTTTTGATTTGAATGAGTGGACTTTTACTTGTAATGAGCAGCGGGGGGAGGGGATTTCCAATTAAACAGATTTTTTATGAGAAGCGTTTAGTTTTTATGAGTGAAAATAAGTTGTTTAAACAACATTCAACATAAACACAAATGATGATGTTCAGGGTGGCCACACTCACAATCTTCATTTAAAGTTTCCCGCATTTTTCCCATTTTTCCCCGACTCCGAATAAGTTAGATTAATAGATATTTTCAATAGGAGCTTTTGAGGAAATTGTACAATCTGAAATGCTTCTAACTTGTTTCAATAAGGAAAAATGACGGAAAGCAGTAAATCAGGCTTGTTAGTTACGTATTGCGAAACGTACACTGATATTTCAAATTTCCAGAAGTTTGTACACGGAAAAAAAAGTAAAACATTTGAGCTTTTTGAGTACGAAATGATGCAGACTATACTCGGTGTGAAATACAAATCATGTATGAAACAGATGACGAATTTCACGCCAACTCATCCAGTGGTTGGCAGCACCCTCTCAGATTCCAATGAAACTTTGTGGGTGTATAGACTATGCCTTTGTTTTTTTTTTTAATTTTCCAGACTACCATTTGAAAAGGGCTTAAGTTTTTTGATCGTTTTATTTTTAAATCAGCATAACTCAAAAAGGATAAGAAAAAAAGTGATGCATGAAAGACTTTTAGAAAATTGTCTGAACTTTTATGAAAAAGTTTTTAAAAATTGTAAAATCGATTGACACACTAAAAAAAAATTAAAATTTAAAGTCAGTTTGAAAAAAAAGCCATCTTAGAATTAGACAAATTTTTGACTTAATAGAGGCAATATAATTGCCATACGCTAGATGTGCACTTTTAAGAAAAAAACGTTTTTCTAACAACAACTATTTTATGTCCAATTTTTACCGTGTATCGAGTTGACTCATCTTTCAAAAGTTCTGGAATCCACGAAGATTCTGGGGACACTCATATGCATGAGCCAAATCAACAATGCACAGAAGCTAATGGCATCAAAAACAGCAGTTCTGAAGATTGCCATAAGGCTACTGCTGAAGTTGTAAGGTGCTCTTACATAGCGAATGAATGTCCTTCAAGAATTAGTGGAACAAAGAATGACGGAAATTCTACACTGCCCACCTCCTGCTCAGACGAAAGGTCAAACAAAGATGGCCATCTACGGCGAATCACCGACTAACCAAAGGCAGCTCAATATGCCTATAAAACCGGAAAAATTAAAAAGAAGAAATGGCTAGAACAACTATACAATTTACAAAGGCAACTTAAGCTATACTCAACAAAATCTTCATTAAAAATAAACTGGACATAGCTTTCCTTCAAGAGCCATGGGCGCATAACAGTAGGATATTAGGAATGCCTACACAATCGAGTAAGTTGATATCCCAAGTAACAATTTTGGTTTTATAAGGGTTCTGAAGAGCATGAATTAGACTTCAAGAATGCTTTAAAACCATGATAAAACCAGCAATGTTCCTAGGGATATTATAATACGCAGATGGGCAAACGTCCATCACCCGATATGGAGCAGCAGCGAAATCAACAAGAGAGGTGAGTCTTTATTTGAATTCATCTCACAACATAATATTGATATATGTAACAAGGGACACGCTCCCACTTTCATAAATGCAATAAGGGAAGAAGTGTTAGATCTTACGCTATGTAGCCCAACACTTTCTAAACAAATTGTTAATTGGCACGTATCGGATGAAATTTCTTCGTCTGATCACAGTCACATTTTATTTGAATTGAAGGTAAGTTATCTACTCAATGAAACTTATAGGGATCCTCACAAAACAAATTGCGGTCTGTATAGTTGATCCTAAAGTTCCTTCACGGAACAATATTGATACCATTTCAAAGTTAGAGGATGGTGCCAACTTTTTAATAGAAAAAAATAATCAAGCTTATCACGCCAGCTGTCCATCAAAGGAGCGCTCCACCAACAGAAAATGGTGGAATGATAGACTGGGAAAATTTCACAAAAAAGCTCGAAAACTATTCAATCGAGAAAATATTACATCAAACTGGGCTCAATATAAAGAGGCTTTAAGTGGTTATAATAGAGAAATAAGAAGATCCAAGCGGAAAGATTGGAGGCACATGTGTGAAAACATAGAAATTGTTTCTGAAACTGCAAGGCTTCAAAAAGTTCTCTCAAAAGACCACTCAAATGGTCTCGGTATGCTTAAAAAGATGGATGGGAACTTTACTGACAATGCTATTGAAACTCTGGTACTATGGATGCATACTCAACAACAAGATCAAAACTGCATACAAAGTGGCGCAACTACAGCATATGCGGTACAAAATAAACAAGGCAATGGCTCTGAAATCCTTAACGAAGTACCTGCAAATTTAGCAAATAAGATTTTTACTTACTCAAAAATTGAATGGGCCATTGACTCATTTAGTCCCTTCAAATCTTCTGGTCCCGACGGAATTATTCCGGCACATGTCTAAAGATATAAATCAGTAATAATTCCTGACCAAAACAGACTATTCAAAGCCAGCTTCTTATTGGGATATATCCCAAAAAAGTGGAGGCAAGTCAGAGTAGTATTTATACCGACGGCAAATAAAAAAGTCTTTACCAAAGTCATTTAGGCCTATAAGTGTATCATCAATATTGTTGAAATTAATGGAAAAACTTATTGATGAATATGCTGAATCTGGAATACTAACCAATAATCCATTGAATCCTAGAGAGTCCACAAACCCGGAAACGAAATGAGGGAGATTGTTTCATCTGTAGGATCTCCAGCCCATAAGCTAGCAAAATGGCTGGTAAAAGAATTTCAAGGTATCTCCGAGCAATTCCCAACAAGCTCAGTTCGCAACTCTCAGGAATTTGTACAACAGCTACAGTCATCAAGCCATATAAATGATAATGAAGTAATGGTATCTTTCGACGTCACGGCCCTTTTCACTAGCATACCGATGAAGGACGCTATTAACCTACTAGAAGATTGGCTTTTGAAAGCATGGAAAATATTTGGATTTTCCTAACCGTATGCCTTAGGTCGTTATCTTGCCCAAAGATGAAGTAATCTTCAAGCCCAACCTTCAGCAAGGAGACTTCCAGATGCTCGGAGTGAATGTCGACGTATTTGTCTGCAGCCATAATTTCATTAATTCTCCAATTCCTGACCATGCAAAGCCATGATGCTATCTTCACTGTGCTTTTTAACGCAGGACTACGTTTCTTTTTTCTATACCGGGTGTCATTTCAAAATTTTGAAAAATGAGAACGTTACGCTAAAGTGAATGGTTTTTGAACGCTAATAACTCACGTTCAACTGAACACAATGACTTTATTTTTAAACCATTTGATTAGAAAAGTTCGCATTGAAATTACGATTTAGTGCTATTAGTATAAGAAGTTCAATTTTTTACTTCAAAATTACCTACTTTTGCTTCCATACAAATCTCCGTATGAACAGGTTGAAAATATGTTTTTCCCTATCCGGGTCCTCAAAAACGGGTAACAAACGGTTCAAATTGTCTTCTTATTTTTATTTCATGTAGTTTCATTCCATGATTAATACAGAAACAGGCACATCCCTGAGCTGCAAAATTAGTTTGCTTTATTGCCGGTGTCTGATTTTATAACTGAAGCCCATTCCATTTTATGAATTTGGCTTTGTACTGCTTTTCGTGCCTCTTTTGTTTCAGGGCTTTGCTATCAACGCTAGTACATATATCCGGAGCAATTTGCAATTAAGGCGTACATGCAAAATATAAACAAAATATCTTTTTCAATGCAGTGTATAATTATAACATCTAAATCATGAGTTTTGACCTTTTTGTCCTGATTGTGCTTGAATTTTAATTAATAAATATTGTTTTTGCAAAGGGCGTAGAGTTATTTATTAATCGAAACAATTCACTTTACGATTTACGCCATCAACAATCAAGACAACGTGAAAGGCGTAATTTAAATCACAACATAAACATGGCGTAAAGTAGAAGGCGATATTGACAAAAAATCAAAACAACGGCGAAAAGTAAAAGCCGATACTGACGATACAACGGTGATAAGTGAAAGGCGAAACCAAAATCAAAACAACGGCGAGTATAGGGCGATACTTTTATTTCCAGTACTTGTAGGGCCAACACTGAAAATGGCGTAATCAAACATCTTAGTATAGACAGGCGAATATTAAAAATGTGCAACTTTCAATGAATATTGAAAGAATTTTTATCATTATTATATATGAATCAGAAGCTAGCTTTGTTCTCTGCCTGTATGCTAGATTGTATTTGAATTTTTTCGTTAATTTATAAATTACTGTTTGAAATTCTAATTGCACTATTACAATCATTCTGCATGTTCACCCTAATCGCAAATTGCTCCGGATATAGCATGCGAGATGAACCGAAATAAGTTCATCATTCCAGTTCGGCCAAGCGACACGTACGGTCGTGTAATTCGCTCTCTACGATACGAAGTTTTTCTCCCCCGTTTTCACACTCGTGCGATTCCTCGCGCTTGTGCGTTCAGTTCGTGAACTATCGCCTGCACTTAGCGTTGCAGCGTTGCAAACTTATACAAATTTTCTCACTCGACCTGTTGCCGTGGCAATGGGTCGAAAAAATCAACAAGTGGTGGCATCCGCACCAGCGGCATCAGCTCCTGAAGCCATACCGAAACCGAGCAGCTGCAAGTGGCTACGGCATGACGAAACCGCTCCATCGGATCCCACCGCCCCGCAGTGATCGAAAAAGCCTTTTTTCACGGCGAAATTAATAACTCCTAAGGGTTACGTTTCCGAATCATGGTGTTTAAAAGTTGTATTTAAACAAGTTGTCCATCTTGTTGTGATAATTTTGTAGTTCCAAACTGTTGCTAACTTTTGAACGAAATGCAAAAGAAGGGTGATGTCAAAGCCAAGTTTGTGGGGAATATATATTCAAGCAACTTTGTCACCATTTTCTAGCTCTTCATTCGTCCATGATAAAGCTATTTTACTGCTATAAATCAGGGTGGCTTTAAAAAATGAGTTTTTTTATTATAACTTCTTTGCTTCTCATTTTGGGAAAAAGTTATTTGCAAACAAAATATAGAAAACGTTATAGCACACATTTCGTGATAAAAAGTGTTTTAATACAACTTATCATTCAAAAGTTACGGGTACTTTTAACTGAAAACATGTATTTTTTAACTAGAAATTAGAAGAAGAATTAGTATCTTCCATTTAATTCCAACTACCTTTGCTTATCTTCGACAGATACGCGTATTTCGTCTACAATGTGCAGACTTCTTCAGTGCTCGTCGGTCGGTATTAACTAAATGGAAGCATCGAATCTTCTAATCTAGTTGAGGTAATGAATCAGCTCAAACTCCAGTATTCATGTATTTTTTCTTTTCGACCTTATGATTGCTTAGGCGAGAATTGGCCAGAAACTCATCATATTCTTGTTTCAATGGGTATCAAGGAACAAATTGCTATATAAATGAGCCCGGGTACTCCTGGGGCACACGAACGGGGAGTGCTTAAAATCGGATATATTTTCGTTAAAATTACCTCTAGCTTTTCAACAATAAAATATTCCCAAATACTTCGTTCAGCAAAAACGCGGCAATTTAGTGTAGAGACTTTGCCTGAACAATATTTTTTTCTTACCATTGAAACTAAAAAGTTAAAATGAAAAAAAAAAACATTTTTAGGGGCACCCTAATCTACACCAGCAAAATAGCTCCGAACAAAAGTAGTGCACAAGCGCCGAACGCTCCAGTCGTAAATGAGCAGCCTGAGGCGTGTTATATTGTCTATTTTAAGATATCCTAGGGGCACTCGTAGTCCCAGTCTCGAGTGGGGCATGCCAATCTGGGAGAGTTGCGCAAAAACATCACCTGAAGCTTCAGCGTGTACAAAATAAGTTCAAGATCGCTTTAGTGAGTCTATCAATCGGTACAGGCCACGCTGTCTGACATCGGATCACCAAATCATCCGGAATCTGGTTCCTCACCCCTTGGATTTTCAAATTGTAGCTATAGTTTTAGTATAAGTAGGTTAGCAAATTTTGAAACTAACAATGCCCCAAGGGCTGATCAGAAACATTAATTAAAACATAAAATACACTAAATACACTAAACAAGTACAACACTTAAACAAAGCTAGAGAGCCCGTTGGACTAAAATATTTAAAATTGTAATTTAGTATGTAAGACATAGAATGAAAAATAAAAAAAATTTTTTAGGAGGAGTAGAAATGAGTCCAGTGTTCGACACTAGCTCTCTGTTGTGGTTCGAACAGGGCTTTGTCCACCTGCCTCAGTCCACGCGATTGTGATATGGGACGGAGTCTTGAAAGAATTGGAGAGTTACCGGTTTCAATGTCTACCCAATGCAATAATAAAATTTGGGGCACTGAAAACTGGCCGTTTGTCCCTTATGAAATCATTTCGGTTCGTTTCGCGTTCTATACAGGGTGCGGCAGAAAATAATGCGAAAATTTGTTTTATTTCTTTAAAATTGCATTTTCAACTAATTCAAGCAATAATATCAACATTTTCGAGTGCAGTTTTCTTTATAAAGCCCTTTTGAACCAATTTATTCAATGTGTCCTCTATTTTTATTAATAACATCCTCGAGCCGACGCCGGAAGCCAGAGCATATCTAACGGATGTAGTCCTCCGACAATGACTGCCATGTGCGTGTTATGGTTGACTTCAGGGTTTTCACACTAGAGTGTGATGTTTTGCAGGCTCGTGCTTCAACATATGGCCAAATCTAATAATACAACGGATTAAGATCTGGACTGCTAGAGGGCCAGAAATCCTTCGGCCAAAACTTCATGTTATCGTTCAACCATTGTTCGGTTCGATTGGACGTGTGACACGGCGCTCCATCGTTTTGGTTCTCGGAGAAGTTGGCATTCATCCAGGGAAGCGCTTGGTCCTTTAAAATACCGATATACACTTCTGTATTGATTTTAACTCCAGCATCAATGAAAATAGGCGGCATTTTCAAACAGTCGGACGCCACCAATTACACTTTTTCCAGAACGTTCTCCATTTTCTGCGGTGAAATGAACCGGTCCGTGCGGCTGTTGGCCACAGCATCGATGCTGAAAAGCTTTTCGTCGGAGAATAGGATTATCATTTTTTCCTTCTTCAAAAAGGAAAGCAATCTTTTGGAACGAGTCACTCGTAGTTCCTTGAACCGGTCCGTATTCAAGTGGTGTTTCACTCTGGCTCTGGAAGATGCATGCAGGTCTTCTTTGATGATTTTCCGCATAGATTTCTCCGAAATATTGGCTTCCTTTGCAAGTTTTCTTATGGAACGCACCGGGTTGCGAACAATTTTTCCGCTTCTCGGCTTCCGCTGCTTAGGACCATCCTGCAGGGACTTTTTTATGCGATAAACTGTTGCCAAATGGCACCCTACCACCTTGGCAATCTCTTTCGGCTTCTTCTGGGCGAGCAACAAACTGGTGATCACTTCTTTCGCGAACATTTTGACGAATTTGACATAGAACAAATAGAATGTTTGGATGCAGCATTTGAAAGTTAACATAAACAAATACACTTTCGACAGAAATTAGTCACTAGCTACACGAATTAATCCAATACTCAAGTTTGAACATTTTCACAATCTTTTCTGCCGCACCCTGTATACTAGCGTTGAATAGCATGGTCCAGAAAGATGAGGATCACGAAAGTGCAGTATGAAGCAAAATGAATAAGAAAGGCCGGGCCAAAGTAAAATTATAGAACTTTATTATGACAATTTTAACCAACCACATGTGTAATGATCCGTATATATAAGATGATACAATTATTATAATAAACCAACGCGGTCCTAGGTGAACGTTATGGTTATACCCCTGATATAACCAACCACTAGTTTTTTGACCATTTTTCCTCGCCTACTTGGTCCCTACAATCTCAAAATACCATTCGTCTGACCAAAGAACCTTTTTCCAGAAGAAAATGAGCATGTCGCTTATTACTGTGTGTACATTTTTACTCTAATATTGAATTCGCACAGTCATTAGAATATGTAAATAATAAAGATAACCTTAACTTGGGCTTCAGATGGTGAGTTGACAACTTCGAAGGAGGGTGCGACCGACTTCTGGTTCTCACAAGCTCCTACCTTACGCCTCCTCAAGTCATATGGTCACAAAAGACTGCAAGCTGAAACATGGAGACGCTGGTTGGCGTAGCCTGCGCAATGTTTTCATTTTAACAATAGCGAAGTGAGGGGAGCGACCTGTAAATCATATCATAATTTTCCATTCTCACATCTTTCAGGTCTTCCGAGTCATCATTGTAAAAACATTTAATATTAGAAATTCATTTTTTTTCTCATGGCTGTCATGCATTGTTTAGGTTTTCTGGTTCATAATGGATGCCCAAATTTGTCTACAATTGCAACAAAACAGCAGTCGGCACACATGTAATAACGGGTGTCCACTAAAAAATGAGAATGATTTCAATACTTTTCCATCAGAACAAAAACGGCCGCATAGAAATGTCATGAAATGAATGAATCGTTGCACTCTCCAGAAAATTTTCATACACTCTTATTTCACTCTAACATGTTCAGTCGTGTTCAGCATGCCGTCGAAACAGGAAGAACTGCGCGCGCGCGTTGTACAATTCTTTCAAGCGAACGAAGATCGTGGAAAAAAATACACGGTGGACAATTTTTGTCGTGAAAAAGTTCCGGTATCCACCGTATACCGTATCCTGGCATGCATGAGAGTAACCCGGAAGAAAGGTTGCGGCCGTCCAGCGAAAATAATGAATGAGAAAACGCCCCGCTCGCTGCGCAGCATGTTCAACAACAAGGATTCGGTAAGTCAACGGGAAGCAGCCCGAAAGTTCCATTGTTCGAAGTCACTCATCTGCAAGACGCTAAAGAAAGAAGGAATAGTGTGTAGAAAGAAAACCAGATCCCCAGAGTACACAGATGAGCAGATTCAAACCGTGAAATCCCAATGCCGCTGGATGACTCGGAATTACGGCGGAAAATCTTTCGTTCTGGACGACGAAAGCTACTTTCCTCTTTCGAAGTCTCAGATACCGGGAAACGACCGATTCTACACTAAGGACAAATCTACTACTCCTCCAAATGTAATGTATAAGTTCAAGCACAAATTTGAATCGAAGGTTATGTTATACATCGTAATATCCGATAAGGGTATTTCGAAGCCGTGGTTCAAACCAAGCGGTTTCGCCATCAACCAGGAGGTGTACCAAAGAGAGTGTTTGCAGAAAATACTCATCCCATTTCTTAAACAACATCACTCGGATGGCAAATACGTGTTTTGGCCGGACAAGGCATCATCGCACTACGCAAAAAAAACGCTAACGTTTTTGGAGAGCCAAAATATACCATATGTCCCAAAAGACCGGAATCCGACAAATTTGCCACAGTGCCGTCCTATCGAGGATTTCTTCGGTCTTTTGAGCTCCATGGTATACAAGGATAATTGGAAGGCCAAGAACACCAAACAACTTACCAACAGGATCAAAAGCTGTATCCGAAAAATCGATGTGGCTGCCGTCCAACGGTCATGTTCCAGCATAACGACTAAGCTGCGCCGCACGGTGGACCACGGACCATATGACAATATTCACTAAACTTAGTTTGAAGATTTAAGTTGACCCCTTTAATAAAATAAATCAGTTTGAACAAAACTTCACTGGTATTTTTTTCCTGACCCATTCTTTTCGTTCTCATTATTTAGTGGACACCCGTTATGTAGTTCATTTTACAATATCCCTTCACTATATATATATATATATTATCGTATATGACATTGTTTATTCATTACCATTACCATTCATCTTTATCGTCATCATTACCATTTTTATCATTACTTGTGTTTTTGTGATTGATATATTACCATTGAAATTTTTTATAATTTTTATCTTATAGGTTATTTATACTTTTAATTATTATGTCTTAAAGGTATGTCCAATTATTATTTTCATCTTTCTTCACCTCTTATGATTTAGGAGTATCTAGTGCCTTGAATACAAGAAGCTGCTACGGAATCTGTGGTAGGTTTTTTGGGACTTATTACTGAAAGTATTTTTCATTTCCGGTTTGTAAATGGACATTTACCCAAATCTGAGCTAATCTGATTCGTGCAGCGCTGTCTGCCATTTGACTAGTTTCTGATTTTACAGTTCAATTCTTGTCAACTGTATCATAACTCACAATATCATTATAATTGATGATATTGTTTTATTGATTTTACTTCATAGATAAAATTTAAACATTACTTATTGTTTTTGTACGTCAATTTGTCTTTAAATTCCTTTGAATTAATTCGCTATTTCAGGAGCAACTCCTAACTCAGGAACAATAACTATTAGGTCAGCGAAAATAAAAGTGGATTGCTGTTATAAAATCAACATCAACCAACAAATTGATACTTTGGCAAGAATAAATTAAAATGTATAAATGTTAGCTCCGTAAAATTTTAGGATAATCAGTGATTATTGAAGCTTGATCAAGTCTAACAGCGAGGAGAGCCAATTGCTTTCGGAGTTAGTTGCCGTGCTACAATGGGTGGTAGTACATATCATACATCATAAAAACATACAAAAGTGAACTTTTATTTCCACATTTGTTCTAGTTGTAACAAACGAAAAAAAAGTGAAAAATTAGTGACTACTAGCAACACGGCCAAACAAACAACAGACTGCCTTCTTGATAGTACGTTCACACTACGCTCTATATTACGTGATATAGCGAGTTGATATCGATATCAAGTGGAGGTGTTCACACTACGCTGATTTGATATAGTTTGACGTTTGTTAAGGCGACGATGAGAAAACATGTATAAACTAAGTAAACTGATCATTATTTATCTTAGACAAATAGATCTTATTTTGAACAAAACACAAATTAAAAATACCATTTGTTCGTGTAATTCGTTTTAACATATTAGAGTTTCATGAAATCTTCATTAAAAATAATTCTTATGATCTGTGTTGCGCAAGCAGCAAGACAACAAACAAATATCCTATTTCGTAACAGCGTTTATTTCAATGCAGGATGTTATAAAATTCCTTAAAATAGATAGACAAACATGCAAAATGATATGCAGGTATAAAGATAACTGTTTCAAAATATTTCAATAACAATACTGCGGCATTAATACTTAAGATTTGTTTTAGACTCCAAAATATGTGTATTTACTTACGTTTAGTGTTTCGTTATTAATAATTCTGTCCGTACTTGCGCGTAATTTTACTGTGGAAAATAGTTGTAAATTAGGTTAAGTTGTGCATGTCTTTTAATACTCTATTACTACTTTTATTATGTACCTGTATTCTGTCTATATTTATATATTAATAAAAGAATTTTAAACTTGGACTTTGCCACAATAGTACCGAGCAAGATTTAAGTAGAATAATTAATTATGTACTTCCACAAATCCAAATGAAAAATCACTAATCTCACCTATTTACCTTTGTACTAACTAATGCGCTGAACTATTATTTACCTACGACGTCACTCACCACCGGGACAGCGGTTGACAGTTCGAAACCAATGGTAGTAGGTATGAGGTCTGCACCATCGCAGTAGTTGGATGTGTGGTGCAAAGCAACGAGATGTTGCGACAATCTGCTGTGTATGTCGCTCAACTAATAAGCTGAAATCAAAATTCAATGTATTCAACGATGAGTTCATCGGGATCAGAACTTTTCAGTTTTGAAATAATCAGCAGCTCTTTATACGTCCCTTGATTCCTGGTTTTTGCCTTTTTAATTTGTCTGAAGTTTGCTTTGGTTTTTAGACTATCGCGAACATATTTGATCGTTACAAACATTTTTCACATTTCATTTACACAACCGATTATCCGATATAGCCCCTCGAAATACGTACCCGTTAGCTAAAATTGGACCTGCTAAATATATGAACATTTGTTGTTCAGACAAACATTTTCTGCCGAAGTTCTAATTGCTTGCAAAACCCACTATATGGATGGCGAATAAAAATTTCGCTGATGTTTGTTTCGTTCGATGAACATGCATCAATCAAATGATTTTAGATTTTTTTTACTACACAATGGTGCAAATTATTCCGATTGCAAAATTGTGTTTTGTTTTGATTCAATCAAAGGAAAAGTGACATTTGAGATTGAATGATATCGCCCAGCTCTATCGTGGCTGAGTTGCCAACCACTGCTTTTTATAATTATATCAAGTATATGAGATGAATTGAGCTATATCAAGTACAATTCTTAATACAGATTGACAGATCAAATGTAATATAGCACATGGTATATCTAGGATTTTTTTTCAAAAAGGCGAATCTAACAATGAGAGGTTTCCTCTTCTCTCGCGCTCTTTCATTTATTACAGCGCCATTATAAATCTTTTGATGATTTCTTTAATCAGATAGAAACGCAACAGTGCTGGCTACCATACTCTACAAATAGTTGAATGAAAAACGTAACGCTGAATGGAATATGAATGGAAGAGAAAGTAATCAAAGAGAGTCTCTCAATTGCAGATTCGCCCTAATGAAAAAAAAACCCTAGCTATAATGAATCATACTACATCACGTATATAATACATGCTGTAGTGTGAACGTACTTTGTGTCTGCTTGTAACATAACTCGACGGCGGCGGTTGTCACAGCGACCAATAAAAAAAGGTCTTTTTTGACAGGTAAATGGTGATGTTTTTGCACTAACAGCTGGCAGGTCCTGTTCTAGGTCTAACATAGTAAAACATACGATAGGACGCAATTTGCAAGTATTCTAAAATCTCTAATCAAACTCCTACAAATCTTTATCATGGATCAATTAGCTTACAATTGGATCAATTAGATTTACAAATGGATTTAATCGGTGCTCACATTTTTTTTCGTGCTACATTTGCAAAATATTCCACCGAATAAAGAATCAAATCAAACCTCTGCAAAACCTTTATCCCTCCCCTTTCAATTCAGCACGCCGTTTGTCAAAACGGCCTTCGTTACCTAACTAACCCAGCATCCAGTTCGTACTGGAACATTGCCTTCACTGTTTCAGCACGGTTTTGCAAAGCCAGTTCGAATCGTATTGCTTACAGCAAATCAGCACTAATCAAAACGAACATCATCGGCCGCGATCCGATGGCAACGTCCTCGAGCCTCCACCGGGTAGTAATTCATAACTAAATGAGGTAAATATAAACACGGGGGGTGCAGCAATTCAACATCGATTGGCAGATGTGGACCGGAAAGCCCGATGGAGGGTGGCGATGTTTTATAAATTTATAATCATGCAATGAACAACACATCGAGCGCCACTCAATCGAGATAAGAACTTCTGTTTCATTCAGGTTCACTGGAAACAGGTCAATTGAAATGTGGGAAAACTTTCACTTTCACCATCGATTAGTCGGAACCGAAATAAACAAACAAACAATCAGCCACTCGTCTGTGCCTATTCTAGCAAATTCCGCTCGAGCAAGATGACTGATAGTAATCGATCATGCGTTGGTCATAATTTTTATTTGCGTTCAATTACGCAACGATGGTCGTTCAATCGGGGAAATTGGTCTGATTAGATAACCGATGCGACCGATGCTGTGCTGCCGATCGGAGATAATGTCAAAATCGAGATTAAATGAATGATGAGTCGTTGTTGAAAACTGCGATAACAACATTGTCCTCACAGACAGATAAGCGATAGCCATAATTACAATTATAATCGACTAAAATTCCCCAACAAGTTCCAAACATACCTCAAAACACAATCTGTTTATCATTTCCCCCGCAAACTTTTCCCATCCGGCCAAGTTTTCCGAAATCATTGCCAATAATGCGAATCGAAACTTGCCGAGTGTCATATTGTAAACACACACCGGCAGGGCCTCAAAATAACAAAACGCACAAGTGGGTAAAGTTCTGGGTAAAGTTCGCCAAACTTCCCTCCGCCCAACCACCATCGAATGCGTCGTCCTCAATCGGTTCAGGAACAAGCAACAGTTTTGTGCGACTTGTGCCGGTTTGTGGAAGAGTTCACGAACGAACGGACGAACGAACGAACGACGATGCGATGGCGGGCCTCGGCCTATCAGCTAATTTCGATCTCTTATTCCTACAAATTCTTGATTGAAATTTTGTGATAATTACAACATTGTTTTCCGAAGAGATATTGTTCTTGTTGTTTGCCGTGTGTTTTCGGGTTGTTCGGGTTGTTGCTATCTATCAGGTCGCCGCCTGCTGCTGCTGCTGTTGCTGCTTGCTGTAGTTTCGAGAGTGTTACTTCCTTGTTCACTGCTCGACCCGAGTGAATGCGGCGGGGGGTAGGAAGTCGATTCTATCCTCGTTTCGTTCCATAACCCACTTTCGAGTTATCGGTTTTGTTTGCTTCTTGAATTGTAGGCTGCGTTGCGTTTGTTGGTGCGTATATTCAAAACTACAAACGCGCGTTTGGAACTCCAATTACCATGCATTCGCAGGAATTAATTTTCATATCCTGACTGTCCCTAATGGGAGTTTTCAGAACTCATCGCACTAATCATAGTAAATCACGAATTTGGAATCCGTGAGTCGTGCTCCACCGGGCTCGGATCGTAAAATCGAGGAGTGTTCCTTGCTCCCACAACAGCCGCAGGGTTTCGCGACGGGTTTACTTAATGGCCTTTTTCTCACCTTCAACTGGACTGGTTTTCACATGCCGAGGTGCAATGCCTGGAGTTGCTGGCTGCGCTTCGAAGAGTGGCCAAAGGTTAACACATGTCGGTGTTTAACTCCGAGCAAGCGATCGGTCCTGTGACCTGTTCCGTTCGAGAACGAGGCACGAGAAGAGGGCTGGTGGTGGATCGGATGTGAGGGAGCAGTTCGCGAGTAACCTTTTGAACTGACATGCTGCACTTTCCGTCGAGGACCGGTATTGAACGGCAATATCTTTTCTTTTCTTTTTTTTCGTTGGTTGGGCAGCGGTTTTGACCCAAGGAGGGAGATCTCTACGGAAGAGCTCGTTATGTGTTTGATTTATTTGAAGGGATTTATTAGTGGCAGGGGTGTAGTGACATACGTTGTTAGGGATTGAACGATTTTCTCTTATTTATTGTGTTCTTTAGTAACACAGTGGATCAGGATCGTGACAGCAAAAAATTTAGTGGTAAACATAACATTTTCGCCCAAAAAAAGTGTGTTTTCAATAAGTATAGTTTAAGAAATGAACCATTATATTTTGTGTATTTTTGTGTTTTGAAAGTTATGTATTTAAATGGCTCAATTAATACATATTCGCCATGATTTCATTTTGAATTAGACTGAAAGCATTGATGATCATTTTCGAATAGCTCACAGGAGCACAAGAGGTATTTTATTTTATTTTGTTTAACTCATTTGACCTAGTCTACATGAATGTATTAAAGCTATTGTAGCCTAGATTGTAGCAGCCTTGACGCAGTAATTCTATTTTTAAACGATCTAGAAGAGTCCTAGAAGTTGGCGTCGTTCGGGATACGGAGGGAGATCTTGAGGATTACGCCAGGGTAGGCTTCTGAGTGTAATGCGTATGAATCTACGTTGAACACGTTCAATTCTGAGGTCACATGACAATTGATACGGAGTCCAAATCACCGCAGCATGTTCAAGAACCGGTCGTACAAGTGCACAGCATAGTAAAGTGCTTTGAGGCAGTAAGGATCGGTGAAATCACGGGAGATTTTAGTGATGAATCCCAATTGAGATTTTCAGCCCTAGGCTGGTTCATCTCCCGTCGTAGTCACTCAATACCTTTTTTGGGTATTTTCGTAACTTGTCCGGGGGTGAGAGTCGAACTAGTGACTTTGGCGTGAGAGGTATGTTAACCACTACGCCAGGGTCGCCCCTCTGTCGTGAAGCTTTTTTGATGATGGTGCTGATGTGCTGATTAAATGTAAATTTTTCGTCCAGTGTCACACCGAAATCACTGACCTGATCAACGCGGTCGAGGACATTCCCATCAATTTGGTAATTAGAAGTGATGGGACGCATTGATCGGTGGAACGTGATAGCAACGCATTTAGTAATGCTTATCATGAGTTTATTCATCTTACACCAGGTGGAAAACATGTCTAGAAGCTCCTGAAGCCGGTAGCAGTCCTCAATAGACCTCACCACCAGGTAGATTTCAAAATCGTCTGCGTTTATGAGTTCGTAGTTCGATCCTAGTAACAAAGCAGAACAGCGCAAATAGCAAGGGCCCCAGGAACACTGCCTTGTGGGACGCCTGAATTATTATTAAACGTACTGGAAATAGCTGAATCAAGTTTTACGCTCAGAAACACAACCCGTCAAGTAGCTATCCAGCCATACCACAAGACGCGTTGATGCGCCTAGACGGGAGAGTTTGCACAGAAGTCTTCTGTAATCAATGACGTCAAAAAATCCGTGTATACGGCCTTTACTCAATTTGCGTAATACAGGTACTTGTAAAGTCCAGAAGGTTCGTTGTTACTGAGTGGCCATCCATGTTGATTGTCTGAAATGCATTGTTTGGTACAGCCAAGAATGACATTACTAACGACTATTTCGAAAAACTTCGTTCCCGCAGATAGACTGGTTATTCCTCTGTAGCTCTTCATATTTCTTTTATCTCCTTTTTTGAATACGGGGAACATAAAAGATTGTTTGCACACAACGGGGAACTTCTGCTGCTCAAGCGATTAGTTGAAGATGTGGCCAAGAGGACTCGCTTAGGAAGCAGCACAACGATAAAAGATAACAGCCGGTACTCCATCAGGACCGGGCGAATACGAGCTTTTTAGTTTCCTAGAAGCAGCAATGATCATGTCCAAAGTTATGGAAAAGGTGTCCAAGTCAAAAACATCAGCAAGTAAATTTGAAGTTGCCATTTCCGCTCTTGTTGAGATGTGAGGCCAGCGGAGAACACAGACGTGAAATGCTTGGCAAACAGTTCGCATGATTCTTCAGCTGAAGATGATTCTGATTCATCTAGAAATACATTTGACGGGATGCAAGAGCATTTCCTCTTAGAATTCCCAAAACTCCAGAAACTTTTTGGAACTCTACGCAAGCCATATTGTACACGCATAACATGTGATTTATACAGACTAACATTCACTCGGTAGTATGCTTCACATGCAAGTTTGAAAGCCTGTTGATTAGTGAAGGAATGTTGCTTCCGAAGTAACCTCTGTTTAGCATTTCGCTCACGCAGTTCTGGGTTGCTCAATTATGATCAGACGCTGGTTTTCCAGGCTTTTGAATAGCTATCACTTTGACCTGTTTTCACTCATGAGCTTTTGTAGATCAGATCGGCAAGGAATCGATATTCTTCCAACGGTGGATGTGTATCGATGGGTTCTGTACCGATTGTCACCGCCGTTGCATATTTTTGCGAAACGATGTTCCTTGTGAGGTCGAACGGAACTCGAGATGGTTCTGAAGGTTGTGGGCCACACTTAATAAAAATTATGATCGGTAAGTCATCGCTACCATGGAGATCATTGAGGACTTTCCACAGACAGCTCAATGAAAGCGATCTTGAACAGAGAGATTGGTCGAGTCTGCTTTCTTGGGAAGGAGGTTAAGGTATGCGCGTCGCTTCACCAGTGTTCAAAATTGACAAATTGAAATCGTCAAATACCCCCCCAACCAATTTAATGGGAATTCATGTCACTCAGAATCAATACTGGGGACGGTAGGATAGAAACTAAATTCCAGAGTTGATTACGATTACTGAAAGTTCTCAGAGGAACGTAAACTGAACCTACGCAACGGTCTTTATTCGTTGCAGTTACTTAAAAAGCGACGATTTCAACGCCTGAAAGAGTTGTAAACATTTTTTTAGAAAGCGTAGCACTTTTTGATCTCTAAATCCACTCCATTAGAACTATCTCTATCCAAGCGTATAATGTTGAAAACGTGCAAGTTGAGTTGATTTTTTGACGAAAGCCAAGAAAGCCAAAACAATTTAACGAGCCTAGTTTAAGCACCAGACTACGGCAGTTTCACTGAAGAACAGTAATCATATCTCCAACCTGGTTCGATGAATTATCCATCGAAAGATATGGTCGATGCAATGAGAGGCCATGAAACAGTCAATTGCTTAAAGTACGATTCCAATGTGAAACTTAGCTTCTCAGAGGGAAAATGAATGCTTTCTTCTTCTTTTAGCATTTCAAGCTTATTGCTTCCACAATTCGCTTATTGCTTGCACTCAACTAAGTGTTCTAAATGCACTTCCACGGTTATTATTAAATGAGAGCTTTCGATGCCAGGTACCATTTTGGCATTAGTATGGTTGTGTGGCAAGTACAATCATACGCTATGCCCATGGAGAGGAGAAATTTTCTTTAACGAAAAATTCCTAGACCAGACCGGGAATCGAACCCAGTCACCTCCAGCATGGTATTGCTTTGAAGCTGCGCCTATACCGACTAAGCTAAAGGAGGACCCACAATGTCTGAAAAAGCTATCAATCCTCGATCGGACTTGGGTTCCTTTTGGAAAGGTTGACGAGTAGCATTTTTATTATTATTTTTCTTTTTGGGCAATGGCTGGAAGTCCTTACTGCATCCAGGAGTTGGTGCAATAGGAGCCTTCGGTGTTACAATTTGTTCTCCATTAGCCTGAACATTTTTCAATCTTGTGGAGGTGATTTTCTTACGGCGCAATTTCGGAGAAGAGCGTTTCCTTTTCGAAGATCCGGGTGCGTGTACCATCGTAGAATCACCTTAATCTGAAGAGACAGAGTCCGATTCTTCAGCTGACAAAATGGAAAATTGATTTTCATCAAGAAGAGTTATTGCAGACTTGAGCATATCTGCATAAGACTGCCTGGCACGTCCAGTGATGGAACGCTGCACATTATCAGACCCTTGCGAAGGGTGAGGATTCTCAATTCAAACGCACTTCACCCTTACAAACGCAATTCGCCACCACATGAAAGATAAGTTCATTTCTGGCCTCACCTGTTACAGCCGTGGTAGCCAGATCTTCTAAGGGCATCTTCAACGGTGGTTCAAATCATGGTTTGGATTTATTTGTTTAGACCTAACGCAAAAACATCGCTGCATCGCTGGTGTTTGTAAATTTTGTTTTATACC
Organism: Aedes japonicus; assembly: GCA_034211315.2. Taxonomy (NCBI): domain Eukaryota; kingdom Metazoa; phylum Arthropoda; class Insecta; order Diptera; family Culicidae; genus Aedes; species Aedes japonicus. The sequence goes on from JASCZW010009163.1 coordinate 48,588, forward strand.
GGACCTATTTTGCATCATTTCAGAACTTATATAAGCTTCTAAGTTTCTTACTGAACGCCCTTTTAAAAATTTAATTTAATGAACTTCGGAATATCTATGAAGATTGGGTGGAAATATCTATAATGCACATGCCAGAAGTTGATTAAACTTCTCGGCAGTTGAATAAAATAATCGGAAGTTTCCAGATAATCATGAAGTTTGCTCGCTGTCTTTCGAGAAGAGAAATGGTGGAACTTTAGAGAAGTTCATTGAATTGCCGAAAATGTTTTATTAACGTTTGTGGAAACTTGGATGAACTTCCAAAAAGTTTGCTGATCATCCATGAAATAGGAACAACTTTCTGGAAATTACGGGAACTTAGAAAATCAGATTTCGCTTCCCAGAAGTTGTTTTAACTTCCAGCAGATACATATTCTGTGTTAAAAGAGCAGAATATTACACATATTGGAAGCCGTGGAATTTCTGTGAAATAGTTAGCTGATGTTAAACCGTACAAGAACTTTTTATGATCTCCAAGATTGTGAATAGGTGGAAATTATATGAAATTGTTTAAAAAGTAGTTGGTTTCGTTAAACTCGTTTTGGTTGGGTTCGAAAAATTATCGAGTAGTAAGAAGTTTAAGTTCTTCTTAAAACTTAAATACCTTGAACTTTTGGGATGTTTTCGGAACGATTGGAAAGTTTCTCGATCACCTGGAAAGATCCCTGAAGTGCTAGGAAGCTCCCCAAACTTATGGAAAAATCCTTTGAATGTTTCCTAAACTTTTAAAAGCTCAAAAAATTCAGTTTCCTGTTTATCTGGGACGTTTTTTGAAATTCTGGAAAGTTACCCGAAGTTTTCTGAAATTCTTGAAATATCGCAGGACTACTGAGAAATTTCCTAAATCCGGGAGTTTTTTTTCGAGCTTCTGGAAAGTTCCCTGAACTTCTGGGAAATTTTTTAAATTTCTGGGACGTTCTCTGAACGTCTGAGATGGTTGCTGACCTTTTGGAAAGTTTCCTGATCTTTGGGGGAGTTCCGTGATCTTTGTGAGTATTTCCTGAAGTTCTGAGTAGTTTTTTGAATTCATGAGAAACCCTGAACTGAGGTTTCTCAAACTCCTACATTCGCTGAACTTCTACGAAGTTCTGTATATGTCTAGCAAGTTTCATGAAATTTCAAGAAGTTCACACACCTCTAGGAAGATCCGCAAACTGTTGAAAAGCTTCATGAATTTCTTGACTGTTCTCTATTGGAAGTTCTCTAATTTTCTGGAAAGTTCCTTGAATTTTTGGGAAGTTCCCTGAACATCTTGGGTAGTTCTATGAACTTCAGAAAAAATACCCAAAATAATCTGATATGTTTTCTAAACTTCTGGAAGCCTCCTGAATTTCTGGATAGTTAACTGAACTTCTGCGAAGAACCCTTTATTTTTGGAAACTTCTCTGAACTCGTGGTAAGCTCCTTGAATTTGTGGACAACTCCCTGAATTTCTAGGAAACAATTTGAATTTCAAGAAAGTTGTCTGAACTTCTAGGAAGAACCCTTATTTTCTGGAAAGTTCCCCGATTTTATGGTATGTTCCTTTGACATCAGGGAGAGTAACTAAACCTCGGGAAAGTCTAGGTCAAATCTAAAAAGTATACCGAGCTTCTGTTAAGTTCCCTGCATTTTTAAGTGCACTGAATTTACAAGATTTTTTTCGAACTTTTGGGAGATAATTTTTGTCTATCAGTTTCTTAACCTTCTCCGATATTGTGGGCGTAAATAATGCGGGCCGTAAGACTTAATGACAGATTTGCAAAAATTCCTCAGGGTCACCAACCCCCAAGTTTTGGTCAAGAGAACTAGCTGAGGACATACGCTAAAATCCGTTAAGCTGTAGTGCACCTATGTAACACTTAGGCCGACATATCCAGCTGCATCGAAACAGCTGGAAAAAGTCATCAGTTGACTGTAGTTGTCGCATCATGTCTAGGATCATATCCCATGGCACGTTGAAACGTCGCAGAAAGTGCTTCTTGTCATAGGTAGGCGTGGCTCTATCTATCACTATCAGCACTATCTAATATCGTTTAAATGAGATGCATGCATTCACACACTCACCACCACTCAAACCAATCCATGGTAAAAAGTTTGCGAAAAATACTCGGTCTCTCAAAAAACAAAACTTTTGATCTCTGCATATTGTAAGATTGAAAAGATGATAGTTGTTGGTGGGTTCAACAACAAGAAATACTACACCGGTGCGGGGAACGCAAAGTTGGTCTGTTTTAGCTGGTTCTTTTTAAGTTTGCTGATGCAAATCAACTATTAAGATGTTAAAATAGACCACCGCTGAAGATGCTCTAAGCTGTACGTTTTGAATAGGCTGACCGATGAGATCGGTGGACCGAGTAAATGACAAAAACGCTACTCAAATCATTTGAAAAAGGTGTGAGTATGTATGGTTCCTTCCATATGACAAAATTTCCCGATGATTTTGGATTTCCGCATTTTTCCCGCATTTCCCGATTTTCCCGAGTCTGTGGCCACCCTGAATTACCGGGGAAAAAGCTCCATCTAATTTGGGAGAACAGAACCGGCGAAGGTCACCCGAGACGAGTCTGAAAGTTGATCGACCTACCTTCTTTCGTCTTCCAACGGTGCTGAATGTAGTTGCTATGCATCCAGTATAGTTAAAAGCTCGTTTTAAGTCCTCGACCGTGAGACTCGCATCGGAGACAACGCCATCGATCTCCACATCCCGCTTGTCCGCATGTCCCTTCATATACACAATATTCGATATTGCATAACTCGTGGTCAGCAATTTTATTAGCTATTTCAAAGTTTGGTGCATCTATACGGTGCTTCTATTAAACCTCTCTTTATGTATCGAGACACCAGAATACTTACGCAGCAATTCTTTCGAAATGTCGAAAGTTTTCTAGTGCTCGACACTGAAGAAGTCTGTAAGTAGCAGACGAAATAGGCCTATCTGTCAAAAGATAAGCTCATAGTAATTCAATGAATTTGCTCACGATTGCTAGCAGAAATTTGAAAAGTGTTTCAAGGTTAAATTTTTATTTTTAAAAAGTGATCAAATGAAGTGTTAAATTTAAATTTCCTAGTTTCCCAATCAGAAAATTTGTCACTTATTTTAGATGGCAACGGGTCACCTCGCCAGATTATTCTACATAAAAGTAAGTTTTCCCATATAAAATCCTATGTAAATTAAAACCTCTAACGCAAAATATAGTTTCACCGATCGAGCCGAAATTTAGCCAGTTATTAAAGGACCCAAAAGGCTTCCAAAATCATTAGAGCGAATTTTTTTTCTTCAGGTTCGTGTCCGTAATACACACGCACAGTCACAAAAAAAATCTTCGAATATAATAGTTCAGAAGCGCACGCATATTGGGCAGATTCTGCATATTAAAAAGTATCTGTCATGATGCCACGCATTTTCACTCCTGACTAAAACACGAACGCAATAGTATTTGAAACGTTGACATGGGCAAGAATTTATGAAAACTAGGAAAAATCTATAACTTTGTCGCTTTAAGCGCGGCTTGCAACAAGGCCATCCCTGGAAATTCTGGAAATCGAATGGAACTGTTTCAACACACGATATGTTGTGAGTTAAGAGCATAAGTTCCCCATATTCTGAATATTTATAGATATCTTTGCTCGGAGGCTCAAGATCAACAAAATAGAATATCCGATGTGAAATTTTCTGAACAATCGAATACGACTGTTTCAACCACCGCACGACTTTGTAAACAATGATATGGCTAATTTTAACCCCACTTCCCCTTGTATTCTTGAATAATTTATAGTTATCTACTCAAGCTCAACATTATAATGATAGTTCAATGTGATATTTTCAAGAAAATTGTATTTAATTGATTCACGAATACTTTGATACACTCAAAAAGTTTCCATCCCTTCAATATAGCTTTTATAATTATTTTCTTTATTTCATCGTCATTCTCATAACCACCTCAGTTTACATCGTCACTATCGTCGGTGTAGTCGGTACCTGTTAATTACTTCTATTATCATCGCTACTGTCTTCATTGCCATCAACATTATCGCTACTGCTCTTGTCACTATCACTAGAAATCCAGTGCAAATCTTTACACTAGAAAACATGCTTGGAAGCTAACCTGCTATTCAAGAATACAAGGGGAAGTGGGGTAAAATCAGCCATATCTTCGTTCACAGAGCAGTGCGGTAGTTAAAACAGCTTCTATTCGATTTTCCAGAAAATTTCACATAGGACTAGTCCTACTGTGTTGATCCTGCGCGACTCCGAGCAAAGATATCTATAAAATATTCAATAATATAAGGGGAAGTGGGGTAAAACCAGCCATATCTTTGTTCACAGAGCCGTGCGGTAATTTAAACAGCTTCTATTCAATTTTCAAGAAATTTTACATAGGACTGGTACTATTTTGTTGATCTTGAGCGATACCGAGCAAAGATAACAATAAATTATTCAATAATACAAGGGGAAGTGGGGTAAAATCAGCCATATCTTTGTGGACAGAGTCGTGCGGTGGATGAAACAACATGTATTCAATTTTCCAGAAAATTTCACATAGGATTAGTCCTAGTTTGTTGATTTTGAGCGACTCCGAGCAAAGATATCTATAAACTATTCATAAAATACAAGGGAAAGTGGGGTAAAACCAGCCATATCTTCGTTCACAGAGCCGTACGGTGGTTGAAACAGCTTTTATTCGATTTTTAATAAAATTTCACATGGGGTTAGTACTTTTTTTTTATCTTGAGCCTCTCCGTGCAAAGATATCTATAAATTATTCAAGAATACTAGGGGAAGTGGGGTAAAATAAGCTCTATAACTCCACAACCATATCCGTGCGGTGATTGAAACCAGTTCCATTCGATTTTCCAGACAATTTCCAAGCGGAAATGGCCTTGTTTACAAGCCGCGCTTAAAAGCGACAAAAGTTACAGATATTTTCCTTGTTTACATCCTGTCAGTTTCATTAAAAAGTGTGGAACAGTTTTTGAAATGATGTCGAAAGAGCAAAGGATTCCACTATGAAATTTTACACAAGCGTTTCGAGAATCCAAACCTTTCGCATCGTGCCATAGCAAAAAAAAGTTGGGAATCGTGAACTCTACTGTTTTCCGGGTCATTGAACGCCACGGAGACTGCCTGACCTCCGGAAGAGAAAAATTGGACAAAAACATCCTCGCAGGAGCGCTCAAGACGACAAGAGAGTATTTGAAGCTTTCTGTCCGGGTTGTCGCCAAAAAGCTAACCTTGACAAAGGTTCAAAAATTTGGCTGGACTACGTACGTTCCAAGCAGTGCTGTAAATAGTTATTTCGACCCGATGCACTAAATTTGCCAACACTCGTTCCAGAAGCTGATTTGCTCAATAGCACGTTTTTAAAAAAATGTGGTGCTTGACTAGTTTCATAAATTTGATTCACAATTTATTGTTCTAACTGTTAAAAATAAGACGTGAGAACGCAATATCTGAATATACAAATGATATTCATCAATGAATATCATATGAATATAACAGTGAATATAACACTTTCTATATAGATACCAGTTAGGGCAATGCACTGTTAGAAAAACTTGTAGAATTTGTCAAGAGCATCAATTTACTTATACATCATATTCATGAATTCAACTGTTGAAGAAAGTTATCGGTAAATTGATCCAATTGCACGAAATGACATTTTACAGGACTGGTTCCAAGTCTAGAAGTACGGAAATACACAAAACATCGAGCGTAGCTGCTTGACTGTCTTCGCCATGGCTGCTGCAAATCAACTGACAACACTGTGAATTGTTTTTCAGTACCCAACAGGGTTGCTACGATTGGCGATGCATTCGTGGATTCACCTCCAGGTGGCAGGGTAATCGTTTGAAAAAGCGCTAAAATTTTTCCAATGCATACGTTACTAAACGTCACTATATCGTACGTCCCGCTTTCTCGAACATAAGAGGCTCGACTTCAACCCTGTATTGCATGACCCTAGCCAATCCGTAGAGAGCAACAGCAGCAACAACAAAATAAAACCTCAAATGCCTCAAGATCTGAACTTCGAAATCACCGGAATGCGCTTGATGGGGTCCGAAAAGGAATGATGGTCATGCCGATGATGACGACGACGACGATGACGGTCTGGAACGAAGGGCGAGAATTATAATTCACGAGCCCTCAGAGCGAACGAAGCCAACAAGAGCAGCACCAATAATGTGTTGATATTAACACCTTGTAAAAAATGTATTATTTTCCTATGAATTATGGTTTATTATTTTGAAATTAAAATTGATTAAATAATTCGATTATTGAGGGAGCCCAGCATGGCTTGAGCTCGGAACTCAAGCCGCAGTTCCCCCGAGGGAGATATGGATGATTCGTGGCATTGCTTCAAGGGTGTTATTATTTTACCTCCGCGCTCCAACCAAGCCCGGACATTTGCGTGGATGCCCTTAGCCCGCGTCCGTGTGAGAGATTATCGAGCGGAACAGTCCTCACACACCAAAATAAAAAAAAAGCGGGCGGTCGTCGGAGTGTGCGAATTGTTGCCGTCGTTGTTGTTCGGATTTCGCGAGATTATTTATGTGTTTTCGTTGCTGCTTTCGCTGCATGATGCAGGTCTTTTTTTTTCGCTTCTTGGAGTTGCATCGAGACGCGAGTGCAGTTCTCTCGGTTCCGGGCCGTATCTTGATCGAATTTTCGCTCGAGAATTATCGCACGGCACTTGATCTGGGGAAATGTTTGAAGCGCGCTTTTCGTGCTCGCCTGAATTTGATGGGCGCGATTCTCTCTGACCTCGGAATTGATGGCAAAGTTCGTCTGGAGGGAAATGATCGGACATTATCGCCGGATCTTTGAAGGAAACTTTTGAGGGAAAAAAAAAGTTCCGACACGTCTCGATGCATTGCAGCTTCACTCGGAGTAAATGGGATTTATAGTGAACAATTGACTTCATCACGACCCAGCGGTGTTTATTTAAAACAATGCGTGTGGAAATTAAAAACAAATGGAAAAGCAGCCCGGTAATTGAAAAATTCTATCCATTAGTTGGTTCCTGGGAATGAAAAAAAAAAGTGCAAACGCATTTATTTCCGTTTTTATTTTTTTCAATTAACCCACAATAGATCAACAACACTGAACTGAACTGAAAGGTTTCAAGATCTACCAATCTCGATTGCATCGGACAAACCTCGACAAAGCCAGATTGGTAATTCTGCCCACTCATCATCCGTTGGTTGTCATATGGCACCTGCAAACCTGAATCCAATCGGGAATTCTACGCACACCGAAGTGTCGAGAGATTCTAATCGCGCGAAACAAATTGAATGACAATCGGAATATGTTTACTGGGTTTTTATTTTTTTGGTTATTCGATGTTTCGATGTTTTGAATTACCTTTTTCTTCTTCCCTAACACGCGTACGCACTGGCATTGGTTTTCAATGGGATTCCCGCCCCTTCAACAATTATGTAGCTTTTTTTAGGCCTTGTTCAATACATGCCACACTGAGGTATGAAGTTTTTTCTGTTCATTATCTATGCTAATTCAGATTTGGAAACGCAAAAAAAAGTGAGGGTGGCATTTTAACGGGTTTTTTTTTCGACAGTTGAAACGAATATGCCAAGACGATGACATCAATTTGCGTGGTTTGCAACAATGTATTTTAAGTAGAGATCGGTGAGGATTATTTGTATGGTGAGAGGGAGTGGAAGCGTTCTAACGGTGCTTCGAGATTTAAAGCGGATTTTGGAAGACGAATCGACATTGTCTCAAAAATCAAACGTTTGTCATAAGAGCGACTCGCGAATCATGTTTTCTTTGTATTGTTTTATTTGGTTGAAATTTTGTTTCAACGTTCCTTACGACCAAACATGTCGTTTGGCATCATCAATTAATCTCGACCAACTTTTGAGAAGGGCGTATAACAGAATAACTAGTTTATCTAAACAAAATTATAGCTCGAAAAAGGTTTCTTCGCCTGATTTACCGTCTTGAGGAAAGTTATCAATAGTGAAAACGACTATTCACTAAATTAAAAAAATAAATACACTGTACAAAATATTTTTTTTATCATTTTCATTATTGCGTATTTCCAGCCAAAAACGCTAAAAAATAAATTGATTTTGTCTCGACAGTTTCCGGCTTTCATGAAATTTTGTCCATGTGTAAGTTTCCACTCAAAATAAAAAAAATTAGGAGAAAAAAACAAATTTCCTGGACTAATTTTCAATAAGGGCTTATGTAATATATGAATTTTATTTTTTCAAAACGATTACTCTGATCAAAATGTCGTCTGAGAAGAAGTTGTAGGTCATTAAGTCTAGACAAAATCGTCAATAAGTCGAAAGTCGAAATTGTAAACAATGACTTCAAACGTAAATTTCCTGGAAATGCCAGACTGCATCTATATCCACTAACGACGAAAAGGTAATAACTCCCTGTATCTGTTTCTGGTGCTTTTTTGTTTGTGGGACCAAGCAGATCCCAGAAAAATACGCTAGAAGTCATTGTTTACAAATGTTACTTCTGATCTTTGTACTATTTTATCTAGAAGTGTTCTTCGAGAACAAAATACACTGAAATTAAAAATATGTAAATTTATGCTGAAAAACGTAAAACAGTAGTATTTTCAGAGCCCCCCCCCCCCCCCTCCTCCACCCTTCAGATTTTTTCATTTTTTTTTAAACTTGAAGTTATACTCTAAACACTGGTGAAGAGTTTCAGACGATCACTTCTTCAATTTTAGAAGTTTTTGTTTCAAAATTTTTATGGATTTTTTTAATTTTGTGAAATCACGTATTTTCTTACATAACTTTACCAAAAAAAAAGACTCTACGTATTTATTTTTAATAAAAAAGTACAAGAAAACTTTCTTCATAAACCCAGCCGTTCTCAAGTTATTGCAAATTTTATTACGAATTTTGCGTTTTTTTAGTGCGAAGCATCACAAAATTCGTTCTTTTTTAAAGTATAAATGTATTCAATTCGATGCCTATAGCCATCAAACGTGCAGCAACACTTACAGATTTTACGAGACTATGTATTTCACACATCAAAGCTTCCTTTTGAACAGCTACTCTGTTGCCTTTTTACTCTTGACTAATTTTGTATCTTGACGATGTTATTGCAACGGATATTTTTGTATGGTTTATTGTTAAATGTTTTACATTTCTCATGGGGCACAAACAAACTATAGTTTGCGATGATGATGATGTATTTAAAGTTTTTATTTGTAATTAAAGTAGTTTTTTTTTGTAGTCTTCAAAAGTTTGAGCCTCGCGCGCGGTATACAGGTATAAAGGACTTTTTATGAATTAACAAAAAAATATTGGCCTTTGATGATTGAGAAGATGCCATGAAATAGTAGTGGGTTGTCTGGCTGATGGTCGGGGAATTCTTTGTCAATTCTGTTGTGGTTGAAAGTAAAAGTTTGACTAGGACCGGTCCATGATTTTTCGGCTCGGAAATTTTCTCGATTTCCCCCCAAAACTAAGGTGGCGGTTCCATTAGTGTTGGAACCTCATTGACTCTGTAGCGGGCAGGATCGGATATTGGCTTGTCTTTTGATAATGTCCTTATACGGGATTCTTTGATTTGAATTGTAATAGGATTTTCTGATCGCTGGGATTACCTGCGACCATTTGTGGTTGACATCAATAGCTTTTCACAATTATTCTGTAAAGCAAATGAACAGTTTTGGAAGAAGTTTATATCTGTAGATGAAATCAGTTTGTTTTTTGTTTAGCATAACTTGTTGAATTGTTTTTAAATAATTTATCTAATAGATAAATCGTATTCCTCAAACCTTTGTAGGGGTAAGGGGCGGGACCATCATCATTATCATTATCATTAAAAGGAAATTATGTTGTAACAATATTTTCAGCCATTTTCAAATGTTAGTCACGATGTCCACAAAAACAATGTATGTTACATGATATATTATTGCATAAGAAACAAATCCGTTTCTATTTACACGCAACGGAAGCGATACTGATACTATCTGAAGTAAATGATCAAACTCAAGAGTTTTTGTTTCGCAAAAACGGTTAATATATCGGGATTTTTTAGGCCTCTCATTGAGACGACAGCAGTCAGGTAAATTGTTATTTATTCCCGTGTCTGGAACAAATTTTTTATTGGTACATTTCAATACAATGGAGTCTGTTTAGTTTATCTTTCATAGCTTTTCAAAATAAACAATCAAGTTCATTTTCAAACATGGATAATATTTTCAAGTGTTGTAAACCTCTACCCAAATCGAAGAAGGTTTAGAGAATAGTAACTTGACAGATGGTGTTATTGAAAAACTAAGATACCATTGTCCCCTAGTTTTCGTCCCCAACAAAAACCACCACCTTCGAATGATGAGGAAGTGCCTTCTACCAGTGGTGTGCAATCAACGAGACCTGTAGATATGAAAAGTGAATCCATAGTCAATGCCATCCCATGAGGGTCCTTTGAGAAAATCAACGTTTTATGTTTTTCAAGCATGAATTTACGAATTTTTTAGTTTCAGTGTTTTTTTTTTTTATTGAGAAAAACTTCATTACCAACAACTTTTTTCATGACGACATTTTGATCAGATGAGTCGTTTGCGAGAAAAAATTGTTTGAAATAATATATTTATAATCCTTCGTTTGGATAATCCCACACGGTTTTATTCAAAATGAGCAGTCTCAGTCTATGAAAAATACAAAACATAATTTGAAGAGAGGTGAGTTTGTACTAACTGATGATTTTTCTTAAAACTACACGTTTGTTCTTCAAAGTGAAGTTCAAAGTCATCATTGGAATGCTCAACATGCCACTATTCATTCATTTGTCATATATTATAAGCAAGACAGAATCAAACATCTGAGTTTCCTACTCATTTCGTTAGATTTGCGTCATGATTACATATCTGTTCGCATCTTTACTTCAAAGATGCTTTTTTTTCTAGGTGTTAAACAGCTGTTAACTGTTAAAAAAATATTTAATGTTTAATGGAGCTGCTTCACAGTACAGGGTGTCTCACAATAGGTGTCACTAAAACAAAATAAGATTACAGCAACACAAATCAACCAAATCATAGCATTTGTTTTTCATTTGAAAGATACATGTTATATAAATAAACCATATTAATTCAATTCCGATCTCTCGTCCATTTTCTTAATAACTTTGCGCAAACGCTTTGTAAACCCATCGCAGCTGGCACGCGTGTCATCTTTGCCTTGTGAGCTGGAGCTGAGTCCTGTTAGAAACAATATGGTGTAATCCTATACAGCGTTGAAGCATGAGGTAACAGATGGTTCTACAAAACCTGCTGGATGTAATATTCAGTGTTGATTTTTTCGTTAGGTTCTATGAAAAGAAGAGTTTTCCTTTTTGTGAAACGGTGCCCCATGCGATGACTTTCAATACATTCTGATAGCGTTCTACAGCTAGTTTATCTCTTGGAATATTGGCAAGACTTTTGCCATACACACGATCATTTTGTTGATTATGACTGTCCTGAATAGCTTTTCATCCGAAAATAAAAGCTTGCAAGCACCGTGCCGAATCAAACGATTGCTTTTGATGCTCCGTCAACCCGTGAACCTCCTGTTTCTTGTACGATTTGCATTCCAGATCATGTCTGAGGAGTCTGTTCATTGGTGCAGGGAACATTTGAAATTGTTTGCTCAATTTACGGCCAGATACGGCCGGGTTACGTCTTATTTGCTCCCTTACACATCCGATCTTTTTTTTTTGTTCTGGCTGTTCGTCTGGCACCCCTTTTGTGTTGAATATGGCCATTTACAGTTTCCTTGAACCGTTTCAAGGTACGAAAAACAAAACGCTTAGTCACTCCGGACTGCTTAAGGCTATTGAATATCTGACACGGTCTAAGCTTTTGCAAATGTAATTTTAAAACATGCTCCCGTAAGGCTTCTATGGTAGATGATAAATATAAACAAACGGAATCGCTTATTTATCTTCAACGATAAGCTTTCGAAAGAATAGACTCAAAACGGGTATAATCAACTCCGCTGTTGAAATTACTCAGCTGAAATAAACCAAGACTGAAAAAAGATGACACCTATTGTGAGACACACTGTAATTGTAGATTCCAGAATGTTTGGATGATCTAGAACATCCCAGCTCATCTCATAATGTCTGTTAACCTTCCAGTGGACTTAATTAACATGGTTGATTATCGTAACATATCGTGAATTATTATAGCTGAAAAGGCAACCGTTACAATTGTAGATCCTGAGTTCTGAACTACAGGACAGCTTGATTGACCTAAAACATCCCAAATCATCTCATATTGTCGGTTGGCCTTTCATACGATTCAATGAACTTTATTGATTACATATCGCTAATTTGTTTAGCTACAAAAGCTACCGTTACTAGAGTAGATCCTAAGTTATGAACTCAAAAACAGTTTGGATTACCTAGAACATTCTAGTTCAACTTGAAATGTCTGTTGACCTTCCAAAAGATGCAGAGAACATGGTTGCATGCATGTCGAAACTTTGTATAGCCGAAAAAAACTATAGTTACAACTCTATGTATAGTTACAGATTCTATGTTCTGCACTCCAGGACAGTTTGGGCTAACTAGAAAATTCCAGATTATTTCATAACATCTGCTGATCTTCCAGGAGACTCAATGATCATGATTTAATAGATGTCTCAACTTTGCAGAATCGGAAAAGCTACAGTTACAACTGTAGATCCTGAGTACCGAACTTCTTCATGTTCAGCATGTTTGGGTTGAAAATCGGGCATTAAACGCAAATATTTTTTTAATGTTAGAATAGTCAATTTGCAACATGTTTGCCGAAGGTTGTATTCGTTTTTGTTCAGTGTGTGTTTTCATATAGGCATTTTTTTTTAAGTGTAAGTCTATCCAAATTTGTTCGGAAAAAAACGATTTTTTCTATTCTTAAGATACATATCAACCCCCCTTTTCTAATGTCGATGGTTCAATTTACATTACATTCTATCGTGGAAACAATTACTCCTATTGTCATTTTATCGTTGTAAACAATACAATTAATTGTACATATTATAGTTACAATACATTTAATTGTAAACTTATGAAAAAAAAAATTCGGGTTAGCATTACATCAATGAAGATTTCCATTAAGTTGGACTCCAAATCGCTATTCAATAAATTCAATTAAAAGACTTTTAATTTAGGCTAGGGAAAATACGACCACATTATAAGTCGTTCGGAAAGCGATCACGTTACATACGCCGGGTGCTTTACGTCGCGACGCAAAGTAATATGTCGCATTCGTCAAGTCTGTTTCGACATGCAACCACCTGTCATGTTGCTTATGCCAAAATAAATCGGCTGGATAGGCCGGTGCGGAAGAAGAGCACTTAAAACTGACAAAGCAACGATTGCAACAAAAGTTCGTTATGGAGTAGTTTGTGACTAAAGTCTGTTTTTTTAAACAATATATAGCAGCAATTCGCAGCAATGCATATTATTTTGTGAATAATTCAAATTGAGGAGTACCCTAACTGTCATTCCGTGGAAAAACATCATTTTTGTTTACATTATTACTTAAGACCTATTCAAAATTCGCTCTAGATTTTTTTACACCAACTGCTAGACAAAATAGTCAAAATGCCGAAAGTAACATTTGTAAACAATGACATCGAGCGTATTTTTCTGGATTCTGCTTACTTCACAAACAAAATAGCACCAGAAACAAATACAGGGAGTTTGTACCTTTAGTACCTATATTCTTGTGTAGTGGATATAGATGTTAGCAACCTGGCATTTCCAGGAAATTTACGTTTGAAATCATTGTTTAACAATTGTTAGTTTCGACCTTTTGACGATTTTCTCTAGTAACTTATTTCTTTCCCATCATCGATAAAACATTTCAAGCTTGACTGTTCAAAAGGACGTATGTCGCAAATGTAAACAAATCTTACTTTTCATTTTATCCTGTCATGAATAACACGCTGAATGTAGTAGCAAAAGCCAAAAACTATTATCAAAATTATTCAGGTATGTGCGCCAAATTTCATATGCGACCTATCAGATCTTTTTAAACACAGCAAGCCGACGTATCTTAATGTCATCTATATAAGGTCTGGGGCAACGCACTGCTTTTTTTTTGTTGGGGCGTAGAACCACTGCGTCCACTGAGTTGAACTTTTGTGGTACCAGCACTGCTTGCTTGTATTGGAAGCAAACATAATGTAAACATTGCTGAGCCGACGAGTGATGACGTAACACTATTGAACTTTCTATTGGCGGGCATAGGTTCAGATAAAAAATATCGGTTCCAACGTTTATTATAAATGCTGAATTGTGAAAATTATCATGATACAAATGCCATTTATTGAGCAGAAGCATTTCCTCCCGATAGCATGGATCATTTATAGTGAATTTAACTGAGGTTATTGAATTTTTGCCACACAAACTTTCAAACGCTGGGACTTGACAATCGAGTAGCGATATAGAGGCAATTTTCCATCATCGGTAGACTGGAATCGGTTGAAAAATTAAGTTTTATAGCACATACAATGAACAATCACGGAGCGAACGAATCAAAATAAATAGTATGACGTAGCACTTTCCGAGCTTTTGTGTAGCGTGCGCAAGGAGTGCAGTGGTATTAGTGTCATGAGCGAATTTTGCTCATTTCACTAATATTGTTGTGGCTACTGGGCCAGACCTTATATAGACGTCATTGGACGTATCTGAGCTTAAAAATTATACCTGGTGTATCTGACATGACGCAAGTGCTAAATGTGCTGAAAAACCGACGTATCCAACCGGTGTATGTTACAATCAAGATATCACATTGACGTATCTAACATGGTGTCTATGTATGGTTTGCCTCCACGGTGTATGCGTTAATTTTCTCAAAAGTAGAGCGAAAGTTAATGAAAACCAGGATTTTTACTACTTTTAATAATATTTAACCATGATAGAATCAACAGATTGAATGAAACTTGGAATACGATTAAATGGGATTTAATGAAAGCATCTGGAACTTCTATCCCACATTGGTCCAGAATGCGAATTTAGCTGGAAAGATACATTTTCAGTCTTAGTTTGAAGTTCTGGAGCAAATTGTCTTCAAAGTGGTTTTTAATAACAAGGAGCTTCTTTTGGTTTCAATAAAATCGAGGGTGGTCCTTATTTTCAAAGAAATCTAAAATCTAACTTTTTCATTACATTTTACGGAAAAGTTGTAGAATAAATAATTTCATGCAACTTTGCTGGTATATTTTTTTCTGTACCTTTTGATATGACCGAAAGAGAACATTTTTCTTTGCGTAGCTTAGGGTGTGCCTATAAAAATCAGTTATTTTGCAGTAGGTTCTTCATTTAAAATTTTCAGCGAAGTTGTTTTCCCAATGATTCTTGAACAAAAAAGTTACAACTTTTGGTGTGCTGAAATTGTCTCGATCGTATGTCAAACAAAAATTATTATGGTTTTTGTAAACAAAATAGGCCTTTCTCAAATTTCGGTTTTTCTGGTTGGGGCAAACCAAAAAAAATTTTCGTTCCAGAATTTAAAAGGATTTTTATTATTGCATATCATGTCTGAAAACTGGAGATAAGTTATTTTTTTTTAAATTAAGTAAAACACATTTGAAAAGGGCGTAATTTTAAAAGAAAATCGTTAATTAATCGCTAACGATAAGTGACATCGGCACGATTTACGCGTCAAAACTTTTAGCTTTTTAAGTTTTAAAAATCATCTGAAGACAGCATTGTTGACAAGGTTGAAATAAAAAAGTTAGAGCAAAAACTTATTTTTTTCTGTAGGGACACCGGAAACAATGCTCTTGTTCGGTCATATCAAAAGGTACAGAAAAAAATATACCATCAAAGTTGCTTGAAATTATTTATACTACAACTTTTCCCAATAATGTATGCCTTTATTACTGCAAATAAAAAAGTTCGATTTCCGATATCTTTGAAAATAAGGACCACCCTAGTTTTTATTGAGACTACTTTTCATTGAAATCCACATTGTGGAAGACAATTTTTCCCCAAAACTCCAAACTGAGGCTGAAAATGTATCATTCCAGCTGAATTCGCATTCTGGACCACTGTACATTGTTCTCAATTCCTATCAAATGTTAGATACGTCTATTTGGAAAATTATGCTTGATTTTGATGTTTCCCTTCGTGTTTTGTTATAAAAAATTGAAGTTACAACATATAGTTGTTGCAGAGAGAGAGAGAGAATAACGGGAGTATCACTCGTCAAAGTTATCGTATGTTTTTAGGTACAAAAAGTGTATATTTGACACACTGGATAGAATTGAAAGGAATGTGAGGTAAGAAGATTTTAAGATCGTTGTGGATCGCAGCAAGCCGTGCTTGGAAACTGACGTGTTTTGTTTTTGTTGCGTCTGCTTCGCGAAAAATAAAATCAAAAATATATTCGTAGTTCAACCTAAACGAACAGTGAAATCATAAAATTTTCACGTGTTTTGTGTATGATGTAGTGAATATAATTGATTCCTTTCAAAAAAATTTGAATGTCGGTAGTTTTTCCCCGTTTTTTTGTTTGTTATGCTTCGCCCCCGCACCCGGCGGAAGAGTCAATAGCAACTCAGTTACGTTTGTTATTGCTGTTAGTATTGTGCCACGTGGACATAAATGATTAAATTAGAGTATTTTTCCGCTTTGTCGCGAGTGACTTGATGATTATAAGCAGTTTAGACTCGATATAGAGTCGCCTCATTGCAGGGGGATTTTGATTGTTGGCAGTGGGGAGAGAGAAAAAGAAAACCAGTGCAATGTAGAAAACGGCCATTTGCTAGTCAGAAACAAAGAACGAAGCCAACGCCCATGTGCGCGTGAGTGGCTGGCATATAAGGCTTGCTTCATTTAGAATTGGAACAAACTTTTGCTCATATTGTGGCGCTCCTGGTGGACGGATTTGGGAGTTCTTGGCGCCCACGTGTCAGCTTCACGTATGTATTTTTGACATTCCGCAAATCGACTGTACTTAGTAAACAATCAACATGGAAGCCGAAAGAAGGGAAAACATTGTGCACAGTTATTTGGAAAATCCATTGTGGTCTGCATCTAGGCTAGCTAAACAGCTGAAATTGCCCAGAAATAGCGTATGGCGCGTTATCAAATGGTATAAGGAATCATTGACGACGATTCAGAAGCCTTAAGCCAATCGTCGGAGTGGAACTGTCGACCGGAAACTGCGTGGTAAGATTTTGAAGACGATTAAGAGGAATCCCAATCTGTCGAACCGTGATTTGGCCAGAAAATTCGGTGCTGCCCATAGTACCGTGAGGAAAACTCGACTCCGGGAAGGAATCAAGTCGTATCGAGCTAGCAAACAGCCAAATCGGACCATAAAACAGAATAGTGTGGCCAAAATCCGTGCTCGGAATCTATACGACCAGGTGCTGACCAAGTTCGACGGGTGTCTTCTGATGGACGATGAAACCTATGTCAAGGCTGGCTTCGGGCAAATCCCAGGTCAAAAATTTTACTTGGCAACGGCTCGGGGGGATGTTCCAGCCAAATTTAAATTTGTTTTTGCCGACAAATTTGCACGAAAATTCATGATTTGGCAGGGCATTTGCAGCTGTGGCAAAAAAACGAAAGTTTTCGTTACAAATAAAACAATGACGTCGGAACTATACCAAAAAGAGTGTCTCCAAAAACGAATTTTGCCGTTCATTCGATCCCACGACCATCCAGTAATGTTTTGGCCAGATTTGGCAAGCTGTCATTACAGCAAAGTCGTTCAAGAATGGTATGCAGAGAAAAGGGTCCAGGTTGTTCCGAAAAACCTTAACCCACCAAACTGCCCCCAGTTCCGGCCTATTGAGAAATACTGGGAAATCATGAAGAGGAGACTCAAGGCAAAGGGAAAGGTTGTCAAAGACATCAATCAGATAAAGACCTGGTGGAATAAGATAGCTAAAACGATGGACGAAGAAGGTGTGCGCCGCCTAATGGGCCGTGTTACAGGAAAAATTCGAGAATTCCTTCGAAACCGTGACGAATAATTTTATTCGTATTTTTTCTTAAAAGTATGACGAAAACGCTAAAATTATAATAAAAAAAATCTTGAATTCAATAATAAATAACTGAAATACAGGCAATTGTTTTTGTTCCAATTCTATCTGAAGCAAGCTTTAATATGTGGTGTACAGATGAAGAGCTGTGAAGTTTTTTCTTCTTTCGTTGCACAATGATTGTGATTTTTCAAGTTAAATTTCTTCTCGGAAGTGGTTTTTTACCTGTGATTTTCATTGTATTGCATTTGTGCGCGAAGTATTAACTGGATTCGGGCTGTTCCTTTCGAAAAGGATGATGTTAAAATATTTGCCGAGTAGCGGAGTGCTACTTCTGTAGGGACATAAATGCACCATCAGCAGCAATATCCGGTGAGATCTATCTGAATTTGAACCATACTACTAAATACGTGCCAACCTCAAAACAATAAGATTTGATGATGGAAGCGTATGCACAGTACCTATATCCACATGATGTTTGTACTGTGTTTATGCGGGGCTTGTTGTAAGTGAAGGTGACCTCGGAATAGACGTGAGTAATCAGGCATTCTGAAATGGGTCACTGGAACCCAACAGAGCTATCACCTTCCAACTCCCGGGCTAAAAATGTTTGTCGAGTCGACAACAGTAGCAAACATTTTTCTTCCATAAAATCACTGCCGGACGGTGGGCGTTGGATTGTAAATACACACACATACACACACAAGATTTTAAGATCGTTGTAAGCATGCTGTGAAGGTTATCATAAACCTGACTAAAATATGAAATTGGAGCCATAAGAAAACCAAATTGATTTCCAGTGGATCTCATAAAACTTTAATAAAACCTAATAGAGCTGGATGGCTTTGGAAAGGTTACTTGGAATTGTTACAGTTAATTATTGGAACATTTGCGTGCTGATCAACTTTTACGATTTTTGCTGGACATGGTTTAAAATGAATATTATAATAAACACATTGT